>JAKRZM010000664.1:136223-241907 GCA_036379175.1 Heliconius cydno galanthus | reverse complement strand
ATATATACCCATATATTAAAATACTTATTAATTTGACATGTAATTTATTCCGCCATGTTAATAACAACCATCGCGTTGCTAAGCAACGATTTGCAAAGTTTGTTGTTAGCAAAACGTCACCCAAAATGAGCTTGCTTAACGCATCTCTCTATTGAAAACTGAAAATAATTTCATAAATACATTTAATAAATATTCGTATAGTTCAAGCGGGCGTAGCCGCGTTCGGGTCCACTAGTATCTATATATATTTCTGTACAACATTTCCCTGCGAGCCATCGTTGAAATGCCTGTGAGAAAACAACCGCATCGAATGTCCGCATCAGCGTGGCTGCAGCATCTCGGGGCAATCTTGATAAGTGCACCTTATACCGTACAGTTTGGAAAGTCATTATGAAGCCTCAATATCCGAGGAAACACGAAATTGCGTGATAAAAAACTCTTAAAACTCTTTTTAGTGCAACGCACAAGATATTTTTAAGGTCAAAAACAACTTGTTTTGAATAAAAAAAATTAAACTTTTGCTGTGATTATATCGATTTATCGAAAAAAAGTATACAGATTAATAATACTTATTATTTTTTTTACTTCACACTGTACACGCGTAATAGAGGGAACCTAGTGTTAAGATATTCGGCTTCTATTAAGACTTCCATCCGTCGAATTCTGGAGGTATTGCGTGTTGAATAGCGGCACTTAACGCCGCGCTTACGCCTAACTGTCACGTTACCAGAACGAGGAAATGAAAGTGAGAATCGATCCCACAACCTATCGTATTAACCCTTGAGTCCCTGTACCGGGCTCGGAAAATTACACATAAATCATGTTAACTTTGTAAATAATGTTTATAGCTGTATTTAGAGATGCATAATGTAAGTAATATGAATCATATTTGCAAATTGTATGCCTTCAATATTAATAGAATATATTATGAAAATTGTAAATTCTATGAAGACACGTTCTTCTATAATTTCTTAAGGAAGAACTTGATGTAATTCCTTCTCAACTCTTAATGATTCAAAACGATTTAACAGTATTAAAAACTTGGTACAATACAAAAGTATTTAAAAGGATATTCTTAGCACGTATATATTTATAAAATTTGAAATTAATCATCTTTCAATAGTTTACGGTAAATCTGCTTTACCTATAAATTAGCAAAAATCTTCAAAATCACCATACTTTCCATACAATCTGTGTAGGTACTCAAAAGAAATACAAAAAACCTCACATCCCATGCACGCAGCAAGGCCTCGACGCTCGTAATCGAGCGTGGCCATCTGATAAAACTACTTTCCAATATACATGTTCCACGAAGCGATTTTTTTACTTGTTCTCTATTAAACATAATGGCTTCTATTTGAAGTTGGTAAAGATTGGTTTTTTATTACATCACTAGTAGTAGATACCAGTAAGAACTATGCGTAACGAATCTCTGATGCTGTATTCACAATGCGTTCTGTTCAAGGGCAACCTTCCGCCGTCTTCGGTAAAGTGAGGAAAATTGTTTTGCTTTTAACATAAATTCTTAATGAATGTTTAAACAATTTTCTTATGTGTGGCTTAACTATCAGCGTACATATGTATATTCTTGTATAGTATTTATAATTTACAAGTATTTTTTGAAATTGTAAAGCAAAAATGGTTGTGAGTTCGATTCCCACTCGAGGAAATGAAATATTTCATATATTCATTGGTAAAGCGCGGCTCTGAGTACCGCCTCTCAACCTACAATTTCTCCAGAATTCGGCGGAAAGTGGAGAACGGAAGTGTCTTTACGAAACGAGTTTCTTAATATTGCGTTCCTAGGTTGCCTCTGCCTACCCCGCTATATGCGGGATAAAGCGTGAAACTAACAAAATATATCTACTTCTCTATTTTAAATTTAATGCGAGATCTCCGCACAGTCACTGCAGTGTATTTATGAAAGGAATCCGTTTAAGTTATTAATTAAATAGCAAAGTTGAAAGCTCGTATGAAGAACAGACATTCATATGCAACATTTTCCTACTGACGTTATAATAACTAAACTAAATTATACGTTTATATTTAAAGGAAACCATTTTAAATTCATTTCAGTTTTCCTGTATGTGTGTATGTATATTTTACAGACTAATTTATTAAATGTTTTTTGCATAATATAATTTTATAAATATTTCATAATTTAGATGAAATTTGGTAAGTGCATTTGCATATTTACTATTTTTATAAGTAAAAACATTAACATACTAACACAATATTTTACATTTTTTTAATAGTTGAATTCCCGACATGGACTTTGTGGCAGAATAGAATTTTTGCTGTAACTCTTTAATAAGTGGGTAGGGGAAATCTAGTGATGTAGTTAGTGAGAAGAGTTCTACGTAAGCAGTGCGTGTAGGTGGCAAAACTCACCGCCCACAGTGAGTAATTTATCCAAAAAAAGATACCGTTAAATAGTAATAATGTTAAAGAATCCTTCGAACCCAACTATGAAACTACGACGTCTTAATTTTGGTGTGATTCCTTCTTTCCTTTTCACGCTGTATCCCGCACACAGCAGGACAGGCCGAGGGATTCTAGTGTTAAGACACTCCGTTCTACATTTTCCACCAAATTTTGCAAGCGTTACTTCTTGGATGGCTGAACTCAACACCGCGCTTTGCCTAGACACCAGAGCGAAGAAATGAAATTATTAATTATTTTATCTGGTGGGAATCAAACTCAATACCAGTCGTGTTTACGCTCACACACTTGTGCAACTGCGCCACTAAAAGCTTTCTTTTTTATGCACATTTTTATTCATTTATTTGCATATAATATAATATAATAGAAGCACCTCTTTAAAAATAAAGTGGAAACTCATAATCTACCCCGCTGGTTTTCAGAATTAGAGTGGAGTTCGTTATATTTTATGTTTACTATAAGTATTTAAATATTTTAATTTACATAAAGCAGATTTACATACTCATTTATATTTATCATTCACTTTAATATAATAAACGTTATGTCATTTAACACAAAAGTATATTTCAGGCCGTCGAGGCGCAAGCTATAACGCGAGCGTTGTGGGTTCGATTCCCACTCGTGGGAATGAATTATTATTTATTAATATTTTTAGTTCCACCATTCAATACGGAATGCCCCAAACAATTCGGCAAAAAGTGGGGAGCGAAATGTCTTAACAGTAGGTTCCCTTTGCCTACCTTTCACTATGTATGCGGGATACAGCGTAAAGTTGATAAAAGAATAAAAATTAATATAAACAAGTATTTTACATTTATCAAAGTAGTTTACACAATCGCCATCCAAGACACGAAAGGTAAACTAAAAATTAATTACGTATTCAATTATTGAATCGTTTCAGTGGGTTAGTGTTAATTGCATACGTCAGACAGCAATTAAAGAAACACAAACACAATAGTCCCTAGAAAGGCAGCTATCGTCACGACTGGAAACAATTGTTTTGCTGTAGCCTATAGCTGGATGTGTTTTAAAGTGTGATTATTCACTATCGGAGTATAGCATAGATGATGAAAAGAAAAGAGAATGAGGCCAGTTGTTGGCGCAAAGGCACAACCAGTTACGGGTTCGATGCCCACTTGAGGAAATGAAATATTTAATATTTTCTTTTCTTCGCTTTGGTGTCGAAGCGAATCGCGACGTGGAGTCCCGCCATTTAACACAGCGGAAAAGTGAAATCGGCGGAAAGTAGAGAGCGGAGTGTTTTAACACTAGGCTCCTTCTGCCTACCCTACACATGTGGGATACAGCTGAGAAAAAAAACTAAAAAGAAATGGTGCATGGACGCATAACAGTTAACTCTTTCTTCTCTTTTAATCTTTTAATATGTCATTATGTCATATAGTTATAATGTGTCATAGTAATTTAAAGTCAAAATGAAATATTTATGCATAATAAAATTATTTAACAGAATTTATGCCTCTTTATGCCACTTTTAATTCTAAGGTCGTGGCAGTAAGTACTCTTCGCATTAATTATTTCCTACTGGGAATACATTACAATATACAGTGCAGTTGTGACAGACAAACAGGAAACGAAAATCTTTATACGGCACTATATATAATTAAAAGCTTTTTACGAGCCCTGCGACCTATTTGCATGAAAAGAATACATTTAAATTATTTTTTTAAAAGATCCAAATTAATTTCAATTTGCATTTGAAAATACTTCTGTATACGATAAATATAATAAGCTTACTACATCTTTTATCATCATTAATACAATAGCAAAAAGAAATGATTTTGAAAATAGATGAATCGATTTCGATAAAACTTTGACGCACTAATCGAGATTTTTTTCGGAATTAAATACCGAAAATACATATTTAGAGATCAGTTTAAATATTATGTATAATGCTTAATCGTTTAAGTGAAAATTATAAGAAATAATAAAATAAGAGAAACAATAAAAATATTTATATTTACCACTGGTGAGTGGAGTGATGGCCTTTTCACCTTCATGTCGAAACATTTGCAGAGTGGCTATTGTCGCTTTGAGCTGTTCATACTCCCTCGCCATTTGCTTCTGGACCTGTGTGCAACATACAAAGTTATCAGCTTCACGCATCATCCCGTATATAGCAGGGTGGGAGGGGGAACCTAGTGTTAATACACTACGTTTCCCATATTCCGCCGAATTATCGAGGCGTTGCGTGTTGAATGGCGGAACTTAACGCCGCGTGTCGCCTTGTAAATGTCCTCCAATAATTAAAGTTAAATTACTTATATAAAATCAAGTATTACAGTAACAATCACTGGGCCATATATGTCTCGCTTTCTCATTTATCAACTTATTTATTATAATTAACATTACATAATTCATTTACCACTGTAATATGTAAATTATTTAAAGCAACGCTATAGTGTGTCAAGGCTATATATTATAATAAGTACGTTCAATCATAATATAATTAAAGAGAAAAAGAAAAGCTTATAAAATAACTTCTAGTGAATTAAAGTTAACAACAAAAAAGAAAAGTTGTCAAAAAGAACCAGCCATTATTACAAATTAACCTCAAATTTATTCTGGAAATTAAAAAAAAAACTACTGCAATTACCTTTTATAACAATACGAATATTTAATTACTTCCAAGATATAAAAATTAACCCCTTTACAAAAAAACACTCAACCGTTCACACAAAAAAAGAAAGAAATTATTCTCAACTCTCAACACCACACTTCTGGTAATTATATCGCGGATTTCCAACACGTTTCACAGAGAGAGCATCAAATACCAACAATGGACGAAGATAACAACACCATTAAATTTCTTCAGACAAAAGCGAAATTTCGTTTCGCGCGAACAATAAAACACTTCCCACGAAAAAAATTCAATTCACTACCACTTAAGGGACGTCAGGGTACTTTGATTCCTAACACCTTGACCGAATTAGTTGATTATGTTAAGACGCTTTTCAAAACTACCCACATAGCTGTAGGCCTCGACGTTTGACACCAACTAAAGGCCGGCTCCAAACTGGAACAGTGTTTCGTCGAGCCGCGTCATAATTACGGATACGGCACGCATTAAGGTAAAAATAGTTTCTTAGAATACAATGGAGGGTTGCGATAATAAAATTGATTTAAATTACATATTCAGGTCAAAACAATAAAATGATGTAGCAAAACTTAACATTTGTGTTTACTTTATAAAAAATAAATAAATCAGCTTCACCCTGTATCATGCACACAGCAGGGTAGGCAGAGGGAACCTAGTGTTAAGACACTCCGTTCCCCACTTTCTGCCTAGTGCGTTCAGTGGCAGAACTCAACGCCACGCATTGCGTCAACACCAGAGTGAAGAAATGGAAATATAAACGTAAATAAATATTTCACTTCCTCGAGTGGGGATCGAACCCGCAACCGTCGCGACGTTACAGTCACACCCTCGTGCCGCTGCGCCGCGAAGGCCTTAACCTGTTCACTTTATTTTGACGAAAATGACAAAAAAAATTTATATATTTGGTAAATATATTATGCATTTTAGAAAATTGAACAGATTTAATGCACAATAGACATAAAATACAGCGCGACATAAATTAAACAGGTTCAACGACCTCCAATGCAGACGGACGGACGGACGGACAGCCGAATGCTATCAGCACGCGTGACTACATACACCCATACAACAGCTCGTGACGAACGGACGCCACAATAGAACAAATGCTTGGCGACAATCCAGACACCGAATTAGACTGGATGACCTAAACTGACCAGAAGCCTATCTGAGCCACCCCAACGTCACGTTGATATTTCATATTGTATCCCGCACATATCACCGCAAGCAAAGGGAACCTAGTGTTACAGCTCTCCGTTCCCATTAAAATATTTCCGTTACCCACTTTCTGCAGAATTTTAGGAGTATTGGCAAAGCCGCGCCTTGCCTCTTTACCAGAGCGATAAAATGAAAATATTAAATATTTCATTTCCTCGAGTGGGAATCGAACTCACAGCCTGTCGCGTTTAGTCGCACGTTTATGCCCCTGTGCTACCACTAAACATACTAATATTTCAACAAATACATAGTAATTTATTCAAATATTACAATTCAATAAAAACAGTGTTTTATTAGTACCAAGTACAATACACAGCGAACATTTTCACTGCAATTCCCGGATGGGAGTTCCGATAAAACCGCATACTTTATATGGAATTTCATACAAGCAAGTCGTTCTTTGCGCATAAATATAAACAAGATATTGCTTTAAACGACAATATCTTGCAAGAAATAATGGAATTGGAATAAATCAATCATTATTACACGCAAGAAAGATAATGAGTGTGAGTTTACCGAGAGGCTCGTATTTATAAACCGTTCTCAAGTCTGAGATCGATCTTGAGATGTTGTTTTCATTCATCAATTATATATCTGTGAATGATAAGGACATTTCGAGATCGAACTTAGATTTGAGAACGATTTACAAATACGAAGTTAAATATACAACATGTTTACTGTTATCGACATATATAGAACTAAAACAGTGATAAAAAAAGTAGTCAAGCCCAAAACCATCAAAATTGGATTATTCGTTCACTAATACCTTATATCGATCAATCTCATACACAGGTTATCGAACCGCCCGACAGGCGCAATGCGTACCATCACCATGTACCATGTACCATCACAATTTGCGTTACATTGTATCCCGCATACAGCAGGTTAGGCAGAGGGAACTCAGTGTTAAGACACTCCGTTGCCCACTTTCCACCGAATTTAGGAGGCATTGCCTCGACATCAGAGCGAAGAAATGAAAATAAAAATTTTAATAAATACTTCATTTCCTCGAGTGGGAATCGAACCCACCACCAGTCACATACTAAAAGATTTACTGTACTAATACATAGTAAAAGTATTACTGTACTAATACATACTAAAAGATTCGTTATTTCAAAAATATCCAACAAAAGTTTTGTAAACATTCAATCGAGTCAAAATTAGTTCTAAACTTGGAAGGCATGTGAATCTCTTTTGTTAAATAGTGATGTGTTTCCGTTGCTTGTTTTATTTTCGAAGTCCCATTAGTATCCTCTCAGGAAATACCACTCCGGCAAAACATCAGACGTTGGAACGATAAGAATCCCTATAATTTGGTCACGTCCCTTCTTCCGTTACACGTCTTACGATTCTCAGAAAAACAAGGGAAAAAGTTCAATATTAACTTATTTATTTTCTTGTGATGATTTAATATAAGAAACATGTTTAGGATAGGAAGAATTTTGAGGCCTGTTCTCGTGGTACACAAGGGTGTGATTGTAAACATTTCTTTTCTTCATTTTCATTTTTTCAGTTCACGTAAGAAGTTATAGCGCGGTATTGAGTTCTTTTTATAAGGAAAATGGGGAACCGCAGTGTCTTAATGGGAAACGGAGTATCTTAACACTAGATTCCCAAATTTCCCCTGCCTGCCTACGTGGGTCAAAAAAAAATGTGAGGCAAAAAAAAATGTAATTACAAATCTTTAAAATAATATATTACCAAGCTATTTCATATTTTAAAATATGCAACAAAAAGCGTGAACTAAGTTGCCAGTGATCGTTATTTTTAACCGACTTCTGTAAGAAAAGGAGGTTATCAATTCGACTGTATGTTTTTTTTTATACGACGTAAAACACACTTAGTAATTCTAAGCTGTCAGTATTATTATTTCAGCTTATTCATTATAATTAATGAAAAACATCTTCGTCGAAGCTGGAGTGGAGGGGGTGATGACTGGACAGGTGATGATGGCGGATTCGATTATCACTCGAGAGAATGATTATATATGAATTATTACTTATTTCTATTTTCCCGATCAGGTTTTACATAGTGCACCGTCGCGTCGTCACTCAACAGTCAACACGTAACGTTTCTTGAATGAGCAAAAACAGAATAATAATATATGATAGTATCGTTAGCTTCTTTTTGTCTACCGCGATTTAGAGAAGTTTAATTATTGAATTAATAACATAAATTTCCTATTTTTTCCTAAAAATACATAAAATATAAAGGGTCATTGAGGCTAGTCATGGAGCAATTGCATACGATTGCCACTGTAACCGTGACAGGTTTATTTTCATTTCTTCACCCTGGTGACGGAGGCAAAGAGCGGCGTTGAGGTCCGCCGTTCAACACGCACTGCCTCCAGAATTCAGTTTCCTCTGCCTACTCTGCTATGTACGCGATATAACGTGAAGCTAATGAAAATTATAAGCACTTATAGCTCAAACAGTCATAGTTTATTACGCTTTCACGCCAAAACTACTAAACCGATTATCATGAAACTTTAAATAGATATTCTTAGAGGTATTAGAAAGAATATAAGATACTTTTATTAAAATTTTATTAAAATTAATATTTCAGTAATATAATGTTTTTTGCCTATAATATAAGTAAAAGCTAGCCAAGCCACTTTTAAGGCTTTAGTGCGTACCTAATATGCTTTAAAAAAATAGGAAATTGATTACACTAGCGATACCAAAACATCAGGATTAAGATTTAACACTGTTTATTCACGTATAACGCGGCATCATGATAATATGCAAATGATGAAAAAAAAAGTAGCACGCTAATGTGAAATAAATTGCTGAATAGATTTTAGTAAGAGTATTATAATTAGACCAATTCTGTTTACTTTCTTTCTTTTATGCATTATCAAATTTAATTTTAAAAGTCTATGCATATTTTAAAATAATAAACAGAAAAACAAATTAAAAATAGTTTTTATTATAAACAAAAAGTAATTTTATGAAGAGGTATTTTTTATATGCAGAGGCCAGTCCATCTTATGTCACTCATCAATAGTTTAATGATAATGATATACACAAAGCCTATACAAAAAAGTCGTTATTAAATCAATTTCTTTAATAGTTTTCTTTTTATTTAAGTATTTAATATTTTTTCCAAGTGGACATTTAATTAAAGTTAACTTATTCTATTTTCATTATCTATTCTCTCTTGAGACGCCTGTATACCTTTTAATATAAAAGGAATGTAATTCCCAAAGGGTGAAAGTCAAACAAAAGGAAAGTGGCCATTTCTCTATGAGATATCACGACATTGACACCGAAACGACAGCGTAGGCCACGCAGATTACAGCAAATAGGCTTTAAAATCTCATTACAGTTATAAGTAGGTATTTTATTTTTATAATAAGTACTTCGAAATTATGACGAAATTATTATTTCTGGCTGTGATTTGATGGGGGCAGAGTGTCTTACAATAGGTTCCCTCAGCGTACCCTGCTGTGTGCGGGATACAGCGTGAAGCTTAAAAATAATATTAATATTAAATAATTTAAAATATATTATAAATCATCATTCAGTGATCGGTGAAAGGCCAGACTCTTTTTTGCATACTGAAACAGGTTATTAGCCATATACTTATAAGGATTTTTAGCTTATAGGATTATATTAACATCGTCTTGTAATTTTTGAAGCGAGCGAAGTAATAAATTGCGTAATATACATAATTTAATTATAAAAAACATGATAAAACAAATATCCAGAATTCTGCGGAAAGTGGGGGCCGGAGTGTTTTAACACTAGGTTCCCTCTGCCTATCCTGCTGCGTGCGGGATACAGCGTGAAGCTGATAAAATTTTAGTGACAAAAAACTTATTAAATGCTATCCAAAAAAAAAAAATTTCATGCCATTATAAATCAAATTAATAACAGCTTCACGCTGTATCCTGAATAGCGGGGTAGACAAAGGGAACCTAGTTTTAAGACACAACGTTCCCCATTTTGCCGCCAAATTTTTCGGGGCATTGCGTGTTGAGTTGCGGACTCAACACCGAGCTTTTACCTTGGTGCCAGAACGAAATGAAAATATTAATTAATTCCCCCGAGTGGGGATCGAACCCAAAAGCGTCGCGTTACGGTCACACTCTTGGGCCCCTGCACCGCAAGGGCCTCTTAATTTTGACGTCGTTACCATAAGTCGATATACTTAAAAATATAAAAAACACATTATAAATATAATAAATTTACTTACTAGAGCACCAACACCGAAGGTTCCAAGAATGGATTTTCAGTGTTACGTTACACAAAACACTTTTGTCAGGTTTCACTACGAGAAAAACTCACTCGATATCGTATAATCGCAAGGACAATAACACAAGTGTTTCGTAAAAACATTCCTATTTATAAATAAATGAGTATTACAGACACCGACGAACAAAAAAAAAGCCTTGTAAAGAACTAAATAAACATAAAAACAACCTTTATCGATGATAATAATAAAAATATTAAGGGGACGACAGTTTATATCTGGTAAAATAAAAGAGTTAAAAAAGAATATCTTCAAAATTGATGCTTTAAATTTTATAGTGCAACGTAAAACGAATGATTTTTTAATATAGATAATAATAATACTGTTTTAAATGTATAAACATATAGAATTTTTATACTGTATTTATAAAATTTCGATTAGATACTTTTTATTGCAGATTTACGCTACAGCGTGTGTACATGTCCCGCACACAAAAGAGTAGACATAGGAAGCCTAGTGTTAAGACACTCCGCTCTCCACTTTCCGCCGAATTCTGGAAGCGTTGCGTGTTGGGTGGCGAAACTTTCAAAGTTTCGCCACCCAACACGCGAGAGCGAAGAAATAAAAATATTAAATATTATTTTTTCCTCAAATGGCAATCGAAGCCACAACCTCTCGCGTTCAGTCACAAGCTTGTCTCCCTGCGCCAAGAGAGCTTCCCCTGGCCTCTCCTAGATATTTACCTACTAAATATAATTATACATTATATTAACTAATATATAAGTATATTTCAAAAGATAATTTAAATTGTAACTTTGTCGTACAACGACATGCTGTAAGGCAATAGGCACGTATTGAATTCACGTAGGCGGCTCAACAACCTGTTACGTTTGTGCAATAACCTTAATATTCAATAAACATAATATTAATAAAGTCACTTTTAGTCGAAACCTTGCATATGTTTCGTAATTTCAACAGACCTTAAAGGAAATGGAATTGAGTGATTCCATTTTATCAGAATCAAGGTACAATGGAAAAAAACATGCATCTTCAGTTCAGTTAAGGGGTTATTGACAGAATGGCGACAGTAACAGGTTCAAATCTCAGAACATATAATGACATTGTGAAGATATAACGTTCTTTAGAAGTAACAATAAGTGAACAGTCCTCGAACATGAGGTTAATGCTGTTAGCCCTATTCGCTTTTACATCGACACGGGTTGGGTAGGGAAGAGGGTACTCTGTCCCTGAAGAAATGCAAGCACTAAGTGGCTGCCTGTCAGGAGTGTATCGACTTCTCATGGACAACTTTCACATGGATCTGAACCAGTACCAGAAGCCAAATAAATTCCAACTCATCACAGCTTAACGACGAACTAATCAGATTAATAAATTAAATTGCCGAATAGAAATAAGTATGTAGATAGTATACCTCTATTCATCTCTTGTATATAGAGAGACAAAGTGTCGCGACATTCTGTTTCTATATTTTCCACCCAGTTTCATATTATAATATACCCTCAGTATTCCTTCTAAGCCGTCCTCCTTGTCGCTCTACGTTGAAACCCAATGCTGCATCCTCAGAGTGTAGAACTGGCTTAATGTGCCACAATAATTTTTGTACAATAGATATATCCCGCACACAGCACAGCAGTAGACAGAGGGAACCTAGTGATAAGACACTCCGTTCAACATTTTGTGTGTTGAGACTCGACACCAGAACGAATAAATAGAAATACAATTTTTAAATAAATTTAATAATGTTTTTCCGTAAACGATTGTATCTCTTCTTATATTAAGTACGTGCTTAGCACTTATGTTTACAGTTTATATATATATTTATCAACATATTTATTTATGTATGCACATTTAGATCGTGTATGAACTGCGCAACTATTATCTATATAAGGACAGACAGACAAACGCGGCGCCGAGTAGTCTTATAATCGCGTAATCGATATGGCCGATGATCATTATGTACTTAGGTAATATAAAAAATAAGTTTTGCATACATTTATATATTTTTTGTAATAAAATTGATTACAATCACTGGAACTGTTACTTTTTTTTATTATTATATAAACTTTCTTTTTATAGCTTTACGCTGTTCTCGCACATAGCTGGGTAGGCAGAGTGAACCTGGCAACCTAGTGTTAAGACATTCCATTCTCATTTTAAACAACTTCCATTTCCCACTTTCCGCCGAATTGAAGGCATTCCGAGTTGAGTGTGGGAACTCCAATTGGACAATATTATATATCACCTTGATTTTGGTTCAAAATTTGATATCTTTTCAATTTAATATAATAGTTATCATTTTAATATTAATTATGATTTAATATCAATTAAAAACTTTGACTGAGTTTAATAAAAAAATGTCACAGAGATTTTGTATATTTTTATATTATTTGCTTTCTCATTAAACAAAGTGTTGCAATATGAAGAGATATCACAGTCTATCTCACATTCATGTGAAAGCAGGAAATAACTGATAATAAAAAATATTCACATAATATATGTTGCTATAATAGTGCCATACTTTTATATAATAAATATAATGTATTTTTTTAGCTCCATGCTGTTTCCCACAATTTGTATGGTAAGCAGAGGAAATCTTGTGTTAACACATCCCACTTTCAGCCGAACAGCTTTCAGTAGTCAACACCGTGCTTTGCCTTATTACGAGAGCGCAGAAACAAAAATATTACTTTACAATAATCCATTCTGCCTAAAAGGAATAGAAGCCATAACCGTCGCATTTACAACCACACACTCATACCGCTGCATCACAATGACCTAAATACTAATGTCTGTATGCATAATATAATATATATACATAGTGGAAAGTCACAGGAGCATGTTAACTATGACATCATATGATTATAAAATATGCTGATTAGATTACAAGAATTCACTATACTTTTTCTCATACTATATTGTTTTAACAAGATTAAAACAAGCGTCACTAACACCACCAGCTTATAATGGCGTAAAGCATATTTACACTATTTATTCTACTCATATTTATTAAAAACAACACCACATGGCTCTGTGGTACAACATCTGACTGTAAACTAGGTTGTGGTTTGGTCACCATACATATAAAATATTTTTATTTCTCTACGACAGTGTGGCATTCAACTCCGCTACTCAATATGCAATGTTTCAAAACACTAGGTCTCCTTCTATGTGGGAGTGATACGTTTTTACTTTTTTAAAAGAATGACACATATTCATTAATTTCTTCTTATAATAAAACTGACCAAGTAAAAGTCAGACTTGATACCTCAACAGAATCTTGAGATAAAAAATGGTCTTGACAGATAACCAGGTGATCCTATAAGGTTTCTCTTTCCCTTTTAAGATATGGAACCCCCAAAATTTATATAAAAACTACTAGACATGTTTTTTATTTATTTAAATATTAATGAATATTTGTGCTACAGTTCTTTTACTCATTTGGTGTTAGCAGTAATATAATGGATTTTTTAATGCTCCATTTAGTTAAATTGAATAATTTCAAAAGAAACCTTTGTGCAACCACTGACTCAGTCAAGGTAGCATTGACCTGTGCTTCATACTATTGATGTTACAATATTACATTGAACTTGCCTCAAAGGCCAACTATATAATAGAAGAAAAGTCTAACAAAAATGCTATAATCATTTGTTTTGTATTATTTACAGTGAAAAGTTGTAACACATTATTTTTTAAAGCTTCACATTATCAATTTTTAGACATGGTTTTGTTATAAAATCCAGGAAATGAAAATAATTTACTTCCTCAATTGGTTTTAAACCTGAAGCTGTGCTGTTATGACACACACTGTAGTACTCAAAAAAGTATTTGTGCAACTGACTCAGTTGTGGTATCATCGACCTGGGCTTAACTAGCTACAATTGATGTTTTTAAAGAGTTACAATGAACTTTACAAACATGTGTAATGGTACCAATCATCATTTTAAGATTTTAATATTAAAGAATACATTTTTTATAATTGAATTTAATTAATTGCTTTGTTTCATTAAAACCCGTATATTTTATTATTAGCTGTTCAGCTAGACTTATTTGATGTTAAGGTATGCAGTGCTTAGTGTGTAGGTGGGCAGTTGAGTAACATTAAGTAAGATGATAAAACTATTTTATTAACTCCAGATTTTTTCTGTTACAACAAAATTATATTTACACAAAATCTTTTCCGTTACGCAAAGCAAATCAATCTAAATTATTTAAATTTTATTTTAAAAATTGTTTATTAAGTAGTTAATTTATTTCTGTAATATATGTAAAAGCATAAAAACAACATTATTATTTAAATGTATGTAGACATGTATACAAAACAACAGAATCTCATAAAGGTACGCTGTGGGTGGCCTTCTGTGTTACGCGAAATTAATTACCAGAGTTATCATATAAGGAAGTGGCTACATACAAGGTTATTGGCATGGATCAAAATAAAGCCTAGATTTACACGTTTATTTCGTACTTACCAATTGCCATTTGGACTTTCGTGTGGGGTCTGCGATCGTGATCAGAAGTCTATGGATCATCTGCACCGTTCCCTCGTAGTATACCAATGCCGATTCGTAATTCCCCATCAGTGCCATTTCACGGGCCAACTTCGTGTTCTCGCAAATTTCGCCAACAGACACTGCCATTATTGTCATTCCCGCTGTGTACATATAACGCTTCTTTCAAAAAGATGCAAAGTTTTCTATTCCGAGAAGGATTCGCGTGTGACAACCAGCAATCCAAGAGCACTTCTCATTTTTATTACTGAAGTCGAACTAATTTCATTATTATTTATTGTATAACATATACTTATTTATTGTTTGTGATTAAATTAAATAAATTATCTCATGACGACTAGAAATTTTATTTAACGATTTTCATGCTTCTAAGACAAAACAAACTTTATCAATTTTGTTGAAAGACTGGTCAGTGTTCACATCACAATCTCGTATACTGACACATAATTAAATATTTTACTAAAGGTGTTGCCATAGTTATTAATGAAAGTCGCACGTGAATAGTATCTTCAATGTATTGTTTGTTCTAAAATAAATAATTTAAAATATTACAATTAAATCTTTACAGCTCTTTTCAACTTTTATTAAAAAATATTTTAATTTGAAATAAATAAATATAAAAAATATTAATAATAACAATATTTAGTGTTGCATTCTAATTAAAGTTATGACGATTGTAAAAGATTATTAATAATGAAATCAATATTTATGAATGATTAATATTTTCAAATTTTACGTTTAATTGTATATATTAATGCAACTTTTTATAGAAAATTATTTTGTTGCAATAATATTTGTATTTAAAATTAAATTATTTTGCATTCTATTTATAATCTAACACCTATAAGAATAAATCAGCTTTTTGGCTTGGGCAATTGAAAATAAATAATCTTTAACATTAATTAAGGAGGTTTTAATTTATCTAATAAAAAAAAATATGCAAGTAACAATAAACATTTTATTGATAGCCATAGGTATTATACCTTTTAAATAATATAAATACATTCTTCAGTACTTATTATAAATAAGCTTGGATCGAAAATATAGTTATATCAAGAATTTCAAGAGCACGCTTTCATTTGTATCTTCTGAAATCTTCTGCCACATAGATCAAAAAAGTGGAGCCATATTTATAATAATCGCGTTAGAAACTCTTGACATACAATTTATTTTATAACAATTTCAGTTTAACAGTTCGTCAAATATTTACAATAGTTTCACAGAATTACTTGCCAATTATAAAACAAATAATAATGGCTTAATCTACTACAACATATATTTAATCTACAATAGTTCTTTTCATTTTCAATAGTTTTACTACTAAATTTCCAAGCTTCTTAGTATAAAGAATAATGAGTATGTTCCATATAAAAATACAATAAGCACAATAATATAATGATTCGATGTTTAAGCTATTTGGGTGACACCTTTGGTTTAGCAAATTAATATTTTAGACATAGTTTTATTAGAATCAATGATTTTCCATGAAATAAAAATATCATACTAGATATTGTCCTTAGAATATAAGTAGCCCAAATCGATCTAAATATTTGTGTTTTTGTTGCTTGATGTAAATTAAATATTATATTTTGCATAAATATTAAAAGCAACATTTACGTAATCAAACTAATTGAAGAAACCATTAACAGTTAACTATGAAAGTATGGAAAAAGTCTTTAAGAAGGCGTTCATCAATCAATAATGTTATTAATTACAGTATTTAGTAAATTTAAATTGATATCAAGGCTTGCTAGATATTTTACTTAAATGAAACAAATACCTATATTTAATTAATATTGACAACTTATACAAAAACAAAAAAAAATTGGTGAAATAATACTATTTCAGCACCAAGTATCTAAGAAAAAACAGACAAGTGTATAGACTAGGATTATAATCATAACAATATGGCGTCGTGTATAAAGAATTTAAAGAAATATTATATACACCCCACCCCATCATCCTGTCTAAAGTAAAAATTGAAAATTGAAAGTCACAAAGCTTAATTAATTAAAAAATAAATAATGTATGGCTTTGCTTGTATACAAAATAAAGAAAGGATCATATTCAATTGTTATTTTGTTTTTTACTGCTTCATTATTATTTTTTATACGGTCAGAATGATTTGACATTTAAATAATAAAATGGGTTATACATAAAATTATAATATATAAGCTACACTAACACTACCACAGATAATTGATTAATATTGCAAAAGATTATTTTATATATACAAGTTAACATGCTTCTCTGCTTTTAATAAGCAAAAAGTAAGATATGTAATAAATGAAACAATATTTTAAAAAAAAACTTATTTTCTTAACATAAAAAAGCAATTTTTGCCAAGTATTTTTAAATATAATATATAGATTATATGCACTTATAGAAGTAACTACTGATGAAGCTACACTAAAGATATATAATTATATTTATCACACAGATTTAATGGTCCAACACTTTACATGTAATGAAGTTTATAACAATATAAGAATAAATAGTAAGAATTCTTTAGGTGCTTTTAAGATAAAAATTAAAATGATTTCAAACGAAGCTTTAGAAAGTAACCATTGAACGTGATTTTTATATGAAAAATAAAACCGACAAATATTTATATCGCTAAGAACAAAAGAGAGTGTTTAACATTTATTTAAATGACAAGAAATTAAGAAGCTTTCTTTTACAAATTAGTTAAATAACTATGAAATAAGCAAAATTAATATTAGATTCATAATTATAGCAAAATTTTACATAAAACCCTATAGTATATATATAATATTTGTATAATTAATATATCTATTTACATTCACTAAAATTAAGAGAGACTTTCCATTTATACACAAATTATAATTAATTATGCATTGGTTGTATTTTAAAGCCTGAATCTAGCTAGTTAGTTCTTCATATCTCCAATCCTTTATTTTATTTAAAATGAAGATCACGTTTAATGTTTTAATAATTGCACACTTCTATATTAAAATCCATTCTATTTTTTTCTTTTATGAAATAAGCTTTTTGATAATAATAATAAGCCCTTAGTCGCTATACATATCTACACTTTCCAGTATAGCTTATAATTTTATTATTTAACACCATAACACAGTGGTAATCCTGTATGAAATCCAAATAATTTTATTTTACCTCTTAAATGTTCATGGACAGAGTGTACTTTAGTTATATTATATTAACATCTTAAAGTATTTTTCTAAGAACACTCGTTTTGTCTTTCAATATTTTTATAACTGTGACATACTTTTCACATTTTGTATAGTAAGCTGAGAACTGATCTGCCAGTAACATATGCCTATCTTATCTAATATATATTGCTATATCTATATATATTGCTTATCCAGACCTTTAAGCATTTGTATTGACATATTTAACATTTGCATCATGACTCAATGGATGTGCTATTACTATTCAATTCAAGAAAAAAAGTAGGTTCTAAGTGGACACGTTTATATGAGAGAATGACCTTAATAATGAAACAAAAATATTTTCAGCTCTATTAAATTTAAGTCTTGAGCTAGTTTTAAATAAAACAAAGACACACATTTTCTACACATAGCAGAATAAGCAATGAACATAGTGTCAAGACACTCCATTCTTTACTTTTTGCAGACATTGTTATTCAGAACAGAATCCAATGTCACGTTTTGCCCAACCTATATTACATAAGTAAACATACATACATATTTATGTAATATATGTATTTATACAGTAATATCAACATGTTCTTTAGGAGCTGGCGGTAACACATGCACTTGTTTAGCTTTCCCCGCGTGATACACTTGCCCCGGACTAAATGGCTCCAATCGAGGATGTGCTGATATATCTTTCTTTGGATCTGAAACATTTAAATAAAGTTTTGAAATAAACGGTCTTTTTTATAGTTTAGATGCACTGATAATTTGGTTATGTTTTAAAGCACAATTACTAAAAAGCTTTTGTAGTATTTGTGTAGTATTGTTGAGGCTTTGGTTTTATTTGTGAGAATATTATTCAATTTAATTTTGTTATAAACAATATAATAGCCATGAATAGAAAAAATACAAAGCCGAGATTTTAAAAATAACTATTCCAAAATTAATAGTTGCTAATGAATTAAAAAGTAGTTGTATATTACAAGATATAACGAAAAAATGTGATATACATATACTTAATATTATTACCCCACCTCTTCTTAAAATAGATACTTACAAACTATGTAATATATCTGTTATTTAATCAAATCGGTAAAATTATACAAGAAAATGTAACTGAAACCAACAATATGCAAATATACATACAAAAATTGTTTTTTTAGAATTGTTTTCAAAAATTCTGGAGAAGGATGTTAAAGATTAAAACACATTTCTTAACTAAAGTAGTCATTATCAAACTTTATCTATCAGCAAGCTGGGACAGCTTCACACTGTATTCTGCACTTAGTAGGGTAGTCAGAGGGAACCTGGGAACTCAGTGTTAAGATACTTCCCCTCCCCACTTTCATTATTAAAACACACTGATTGTGTGTTGAGTGGCGAATGTAAACTCCACGCTTTGCCTCGTTAACAGCGTGAAGAAATTAAAATATTGAATGTTACATTCCTCCAAGTGGGAATCGAACCCACAACCGTAGCTTTAACATATTACATGTAAAAAAATATTTTATTAAAAAAACCCACCTCTAGTATTAGCAGCAATATACTTAGACAGCCTAACGGCAGGCAGCGGCAAGTAACCCGCACCTAGCGGCATTACATCCAGAGACACGCACTGACCTTCTGCGGTGCTAGATTCCATCGTTATTACACCTGGATATTATTAAATAAGATACATTATATTAAATAAGATAAAAGTTATACTTATTAGAAAACTTATATAAATTTAAACGTAGCGGGATTTAAAACCTGCGCCTCTTTGGAAACAGTCCAAATGCTCTGACCAACTAAGCCATACGTTCACATCGATTTATGTCGAAATTCTTATACCCTTGGTACAACTTATTTTTGTTGTTAGCATCTTTGTAGGGTCATTCTTAAAAATTTCCGCTACCCTAAGAATTATCATTTGGCAAGAGCTATTTATGAAATATTTTAAACGATTTTTTAAAGAGTTATTCCACACTTAGGAAAAGCGTAGCGGGTATATTCTTTTCCAAACGTTTTCAAAAAATTATTTATTATTCTCAGATTTACGTAAATTTTGGAGGTATTGCGTGTTGAGTGGTGAAACTTTACCTCGACACCAAAGCCAAGCAACGGAAATATTAAATATTTCATTTCCTGAGTGGGAATTGAACTCACAACCTTTCGCAATTACAAGTCACACGCTTTTACTCCTACGCCACGCCTAGCCTGTTCTAAGAAAAAAATCATAAGTTTAAATCCCACAACATAATTTTTTAACGTTTTCTATAAAAAATATAACTAATAAACTAACCAGCAGTACGCCCCAGCACCGCCCACATGGTCTGGTCAGCCAGTACTTCGTACATGAGAGACGTATGCTCCGTTTCGTTTACCTGTAAATATATGACTAGCAATGATATTTATTTAAATTTATATTTTCATTTTTTCACTTTGGTGCCAACGTAAAAAACCACGACGTTGAATTCCAACACTCGACTCGAAAGTAGGTAGTGAGTTTTAACAATAGGTTCCCTCTGCCTACCCTGCTACATACGGGGCACAACGTGAAGTTGAATAAAAAAATACAAACCCGTTGAACATTAAGCTGTAAACAACACACTTGAGACGCCCTACAAAAGTCCGATCCTTTGCCCGGCTCTAACTTAGTTCTTATTACAAACAGTGTAGTATAATCTTGAATATCAAACGGACACTGGAAATTTCTAGACGTTTCTTCACTAATAAGTCCATATTGCACATTGAAAATAGCTTTCATGGGTCCCGCTTTGACTAATGGGTCCTTTAGTAACTCCCACATGAATGATGCTGTTGTACCATCTGATGCGACTGTCTAAAATTGGAAATTTTTACTTCATTATCTCACGGCCATGGCACAGGGGCATGTCTGACTAAATTTACTATTTTGATTTTCTAGCTCTGGTAAAAGACAAGCGGTGTTTTTTTTTGGAGCAGTGCCTTTTTTGCTAGTCCTTTGACTGAAAAACAGTGTGTAGTTAAACTAATCAATGGAAAATTGAGAAAGTAAAATTGCTTCTTACAAATATTTCAACATAGCTCAATAAGAACGTATGGCTAAAATAATATGGCTAGAGACCCTAAGAGAGCTTAGACATTATAAATATTAAACAATAGATGTGGATTCAACTTACTATGTCTAAAAAATTGTATGTTTATAAATACAATTTGGTTATATTGTAATTCTCTATTCATTTGATATACAAAGATCACAGAATATCTTATACTCTATAAAGTATATTAACAGTTATTTTATTTAATCTGTAACTTATAAAAACCTACCATATCCCCAGCATTCTTCGGGTTCAAATCAGAAACAGTATTATTGCCATCACAATCTAACTTAGGGTTGCTTAATACAAACTGTACAAAGTGTGCCACAGTAGATTTGGCTGTGACATGAATAAATTTCCTAGTATTTGACGTTAAGAGACGCCATGATACTATCATTGGTGGAGAAAAGTGGAGAGGCACTTCCGTTATTGATTCCCACCAGGGACATGTTAACCATACCTGGAATTGAATAATTTATTTTCTTTAATACATACAGTTTTATAGCTGCAAGCTGTATCTTGCGAATAGCAGGTTAAGCAGAGAAGATGAGAAAGAAGATAAAGAAGAGGCGATGCATAGGAATAGAGTGCCCTTTCCTTTGCACCACCCAACTCTCAATTGCGCGTAGAATCAACGGCGTGCTTTGTCGTATTGCAAGGACTAGAAGATGGAAATAATACATTTTTCATAGTGGGAATCAAACCCACAATCGTCGCGGTTACAGTCAGTTAGGAGCACAATTTTAAGTTAAGATTTCTAAACTTTTGCACATATACTCGGTCATCTACTGCTAACTTGAGGACATCCACGATCGTCGACAGAACTACAAATACTTACAGTGTGTTCAATACTCTTCTCCCTCTTAGGTTGTAACTTCGAGAACAATCTCAAAGGTATTTTAGCAGTTTGAAATGGTCCAATAGGATTTATTGGTATTGATAGCTCCCTTGACATGGGCGAGTCTTCTGCTGTAAATCTTATTAGAAGGCCCGTTGATGTTTTGAGAACGATTGAAGCATTCTGAAATGTGATAAGTAAAAATTATAGTAATAAAATGATATTATGGCGTAGCTTATAAAAATAAGTAAGAGGAAACTAGGAATTTTAATTTCTTATTATATATAGTTCAAAACTAAGTTTTTATTTCGCTCGTCGACGCTGGTGACGAGGCATAGTGCGGCGTTGAGTTCCGCCACTAAACTGTATACCTGAAACAGAAATGAAGTGTCTTCACACAAGGCTTTCTCTCTGCCTACCCTGATATGATACCGTGCTATGATGGGATACAGGGTGAAGCTGAACAAAAACTATATATTACAAGGACGACAAACCTCCTGTATACAAGAACTGCCGCTAGTGACCACTAATTCCATATCCTGTTCCACACCTGCCACTAAATCCTTCTTCGGTTCCACTTTATTCAAATACACACTGACACCTTGAGTCTTAACTTCATATCCCATTTTACTAGGAATCAGTACATTCGATAAAAATTCCAATTTTTCTTCTATTAATAAAGAAACTTGACCTAATTTAAATTTCCCACATTTCATAGCGACGTATTCAACGGTAACTTCATTTGTACCGGGTTTTAATATAATATCGTTACTTTTAAAGCAAGTTTCATAATTATTTCTTAAAGTTGCCGAAGGTTTTCTATATTTGCTACTATCGGTTCTTCTGAGTGGCTTTTTTGTGTTTTGGCACTCTACTGTAGCTTTTTGTAGTGTTTTGTCTTCTTTATAATGTAATTTGGAGGTTATATTCATTGGATTTAGTAATGGATTTTTGGGTTTAAGATCATCTAGTCTTATGCTGGAAATTAAATTATATTATGACTCAGTTATAATTAGTTATTTTTTGAATTATTTGTTATAAACTTACCTAGTAACTAAAATATTAGATTCGTTTTCACTATCCTCCGTCGTCGCCCTCTTGGGAGAACTACCTACACTAACACTTAAATCAGTCTTATAATTTTTAACTGGCGTTTTCTTCTCTGTTTTCTCTTGAAATATTTCGACACTAATGGCCGCTTTGCATTTTACGTCTTTGGGCATAAAGCTATCAATGAGCAAACGACATTGGACCTTATTCTCAGTGATATAAGCGTCACGTTCGGACGGTAGTAAGGTTGCCGAGATAATTTTGAAGCAATCATTAAGCTCGGTCAATACTGTGTCTTGTTTATTTGCGAGATTATCCCTTATAGATTTCAACATTTCTTCGAAATAAAAATTTCTGACTAGAATCTCTAATTCGGCAGTACTAGCTATTCTAGCAGAGAGCTTTGTGTACCTGCAAAAAAAGTGAAAAATTGTTTCCTATTATATTCCTTATTTTATACTATGGAATTGTATGTAGAATATTTTTGTATACAATAAATTCCGAAAGAAATATCACTTACAAACACAAAAAAAAATTAAAATGAAAAATGAGTATTGCGAAATCGGGATCGAGCCCTATGGTTCGGGAAAGTACATATTTAAATTGTTTTCTTTTCCCAGCCCCTATAGGCAAAACGCAGCGTTGACTTCCACCACTCAATACGTAATATCTCAAAAAATGGGAAACGTTAACGCAAAACTAGGTTCCTCACATTATGCGTGACACAGCTATGCGTGAAAAAGCGTGAAGCTACTATTTAACCCAAATATAACAAACCTATCAACATCGTTCATTTTCTTAGCCGCAGCAACCAACTCTAAGCGCGTTTGAGCCGCCAAATCCTTCCACCCTTGTTCTTCGTAGGAACGTAGCGCGTCCATTAAGAATACTACTGCTTTACTAGTTTCGCCTAATTCTGAGTAAAACGAGGCTAGATCTCGTCCTATGTGACGGGCAAATCTGCAAAAATATATATATATATACATACATTAAAGTGATAAACTATATATATTTCGATTTCATCGCTTTGGTGGCGATGTAAAACGCGCCGTTGAGTTCCGCAACTCAACACGCAATGTCAAAAATATGATATGCCTAAGCTGAGCTAATTTTTTTGCTAGATTTATAACCAAATCTAAGAAAATCGCATAGTCAAGGCACTCTGCTATACAGCTTAAACAAATTTAGACAAAACAACTGCAAACTTTCAATTATCATTTCCGATTAGTATGAAGAACAAGAAAAAAAACATATTAAAGATATGATTATGGTTTTCCTAAATTATTTTCTGATTAAGAACTGAATTTTCATTTTTTTTTTAAATATATAAAAAATAATAACAACTTAAATAATACCACCTTCTGGTCCTTTATTTGGGTTTACCGAACGTGAATAACCTTAGCCAAATATAAAACAATCTAACCAATTTCTTTGTAACAAACTTAAAAAAAAACCAATACCTACCTCAACCTTCCAATATGTTTATACGTTCCCATAGCCAATTCCGCTAACTCCAAGTAATATTGTTGAAAACTATTTTTACTGCATAACGCCTCTTTCAGTCTGTCTGTGGGACTTTGCTGGTTATTCGGCTCACTGTCTCCCATACCAGCTGATAGCATGACCACGAGGTGTAGCTGTTCTGACGTAGGGTCCGCTGATCCTGGGAGAAGACCACAGAGCTTACCTAGTTCGTGTAGCTGTGAAAATGTTGTTCTATTATAATAAAAAAACAGCTTCACGTGTTTTTACGCATATCCAGAGAAAATATAACGTCGAGAAATTTTGGTTGCCACTTTTAGACCATGCCTCGTATTCTTTTACCGGAGCAAGGATATTAAATTTTTGGAAATATAATCAAAACCACAAGTCAGTCTCTTTCTCAATAGTAATTTAATAATAAAATATTATTTATGTATGACTTATTTTATATTTTTATCAGATTTTCATTTACAAATAGCCTATTATTTGCATTTTTATTTGCATTTACATATGTAGGATATATTTTCCACATATTGTTGAGTTCACAAGGAGAGCTTGCGATAAATCACATTGCTACCTTTCTGCCCAATTACATATAACGTACACGTACGTATGGTTAACAAGTAATGGCCACCCTAAAGTTAGCTGTAGATGATGCACAGAAAAGTATTTAGATTTTTTCCTACCTTTGATAATTTTATTCCCGAGTGAACAATGCGCAAAAGCTTAGACGACCTAACTTCAGGACGGCCACGACATGTTGACTATACAGTATGATTGATGACAACACACTCTGTCAACCCAAATACATTGATAGCCCTTTTTAAATTTGAATCCCCTCACTCACTTACTTTAATAAAAAGCATTTAAATAAAAATCCTTAAACAACATTTACTCACTTTATCCTTAGCATTGTGCAACAAAGGCGCATGCATAGAGGTGCAGGCCTCCAGGGCGCTGTTGGTGGCCGACAGCCGTTCACACGCTCGCAGCGTCTCCGCGCACGCGAGGTGCGCCCAGCACGCAGCCGCGCCCTCCACAGCGTGCGTGTTTAGGAGGGACATCTCTACCAGTGTGTTGTGGACTGTTGTTAGACAACGGGAGGCTATCTGCGGGATAGATTTGAAATTATATATTTTTTTAGCTTTACACTGTATCCCGCACGCAGCAGGGTAGACAATGGGAACCTATATATTACGTCGAAATCGCATGTTACCGATTTCCGTCGGTCGATCTACCAGTATGCACTGACTCACAAAAGGCAAATTTTTGATGTAAGGTTAACTAATTTATAGATTTTTAGCAGCAGCAATGCTTCTCCTAGCAGTAACCAGAAAAACATTTCATAACGCGAGTTTTTCATGAAAATGTTGATTACTTTTTTTTAATAGAATATTTCAAATGTTGAAAAAATAACCCATTTAGCTTAATTATGAATAGAAATGAAACTCATATGATTGTGGCAATTACAGCTCTGTGTGTACACATGAGTGATCATGTCTTAAATAAATGAGTTAATATGTTTCTTCTATATCAATTACTTAAATTATGACCACAGTTTAAAAAAGAAATATGATATAAATTAGAGAATCTTTGTTTGGTATGTAGGTTAAAAAAATTGTAAAAAATCTATTCAATTTGTTACAATATTAGACATTTTTAAACATAACAATAATAATAAATTCTTACACATTCATTTTATTTTTATTAACTATATTATTAAAAAAATATGATAAAAAAATCATGAACTAACCTCCCACGGCTTACAAGTAAGTAATAACATGGCACTTTGTCTTTGAAACAAATAACTCCTAAAGTCTAATAGTGATGCATTTTTCTTAATAATTAAATCTCTTAGGGATTGTGGAACTAATGCTGTCAGTCTTACTGCTTGCCAGGATGTCACTGGTTGTTTAAACGTGTCGAGCCATTTTGGACTCTCTGTTATATTTGAATTGAGTACAAATTGTGAAAACAAGGCGTCTAATTCATCATATTGGACTAGAGCTTCCTCATATAAACCAAGCATTTCTAACACAAATGCTAATTGCTCCTGTAAGTAAGTTTTATAATAAAAATTACACATGACTAGTAGTAGTCGCTGTGGTGCATTGGATCTGATTGTCAGACGTTATGACTGAGGGTTCCCCAATTTCTGAAGACATTGTGTGCTGAGTGAGTGAATGAAAATATTTTTTTATCCTAAGTAGAAATCAAACTCACAACTATCTTGTTTACAATCAGATAAATTTGTACTGTCCCACAAGGCCCTCAATTTTTTTTAATACACTATGTAAAGGTGACAAAAACAAGATAACATTATACAACTGACCTGCAAAATAAAATATTTGCAGAAATCCCATTCAGGATCATTTCTTTTCTCTCTTTGTTCTCTCATATGTTCTTCAAATCTTATGAGAGCTTTATTATATGCCACTAAAACAAAATGTCTAATTTTTGCAACTAAACCTCGCCATGATTCAGCACTCCGAGCTTCAGATTTTATAGGATTTATAACAGAAATGAACCTATCTTCAGTCTGTTTAACAGCAAACTCTCCTTTAATTTTATCCAAAACTGTAGTTCTTGGTAATAATTTGTTTGTTTTTCTTATATCGTAAGTCTCTACTAACACTATCATCCAATCTGTGATATTGTTTTTTTCTAATTGTTTGAGCCATGTTTCTATGTCCTCTCTGAGAACTGTTTTATAATATTCTATATCCTGAAACATTACAATATTTAATATGTTACTATCTGTTTTAAATATTACACATTTTTGTATAAAGTTGACATGCTCTGATAATATAAGTAATTTAATAATCTTACCACACAATCTGTCCAATAAATATGGAAAATAGGTCGCTTTAGAAGATTGAGCTCAGATTGAAGTTTATCCTTATTAAACTTTACAAAAGACGCTTCTAAGTAAACAAATTTCGTTATTCGACCATAAGACCTGCGCCACTCACATGAGTCTTGTGGTATAGCTGCTACTAAAGGTGCCTCTAGAGTACAAAATAAGTTCCAATCGCCAGCGCCTACGACCACATAAATAGTTTTTACGAATTTGAAAACATATCAAGACAGTTATACAATATGAAACTTACATGTTACAATTGGTTTATTTGTCATCCCTTCCCGATCAGCTGGTGAGTTATCGACCCCCTTCATTTTTCATTATCATTAAAATATAAATTCATTCGTATAGCACTAAAACACTGTCTAATTAACGACCTAAGTCCACCCACTTTTTTGAATGTTTCGTAAAATATACATGTATGTTTAATATATAAAACAGTAATTAGTTTTTGTAAATATTCCAAAACCTAATAAATTTCAAGCTGTTTTGATTTACAAAAGAAAATATTGAAAAAGAAATTTTGACAAAATTGTCTGTCACTGTCAGCACCTCCACGAATTAAAAATTTTGACGATTGATGATTCGTTTCGTACAACGCAATATTCTAAATAAGTCCTTGGTAATCAATTTTATGAAATATACTTTTGTTTTTTATTTAGATTAAAATATATTTACATATTTTGTTTATTTAGTTATTGCCTTTTTTATATTGTTATAATAGAAACAAAAAAATTCATTAAAATTACTACTTAAGCAATAAGTCTCTGTCGGCTGTTGACTGTTGATAGTTTCAGATTTTATTCTCACTTAAAGATTGAACTATTTTTATTTTCCAGCTCTGTTAACATGACAAGATGGCATGTTTCTCCAACGAATACGTAATGAAAACATTTATTTATCGGAACGCGAGGCATGGAACTTCGTAAAACTAGGTATCCTCTGCTTATAATCAGACATATACATCGTGAAATTACATATTTTTCTATTCTTAGCGGGGAACAACATCTTCGAAATGTTATAAATAGATATTTTTCACAAAAGATAGTACTTCCAAAAACCAAATAAAGATATTTTTTATCGCTCTTAGCCAAACATTACATGTATTTTTATTCATAATTATATACTTAAACTCGGAAAATTAATCGTTTTGTTATTTCGTATCCCACTATTAATATAGCACAATATTAAAAATAAATTACTAAAACGTATTTACTATTAAGTAAATTATCTTTTTTTGTAAATTTCTATATACTTAGGTTCACAAAATGTTGAAAATAGTTGATTGATTGATTAAGATTGATTAAAACATTTAGTTTTAATCGATATTTATTATACCACTATGTCATTTGATCTATCGAATGTTTCCTCACTAGTTACTCTATTGCTTATGGATTGTTAAAATGTCGTGTTCTGTTTTGGTATCATCTCGCAATAAAGGAAATCAATTTTCATAATATATACATGATTTAAGAATTATACACTAAGTGCATTACTTATGAAAATTAGTAGTGTTTTTGTTTTAATCACCAGGTAAACATAGAAATAGTTTCGGCTTCGCCCTGCGGCTATTTCACACAAATGATTATTTTATTTTATTTTCTAATAATCTATTAATTGTTAGATATTATTTATTATAAATGAATTCTTATTTAACGTTATCATGTGAGAAGAGGTCTACCGTTATCGATTTTGTTGAGGACTCGTTGTAATAGTATATTATTATACGAAATTTAAGTAATTATTCAACTGTTATAAATAGATGAGTAATTTGTATATGTTAATTTGTACATTCGGATACATTAAAACTAATATTATGATTATTACATGTTTATTTACTAAGTTGTGCAATATTCTTTGGTATAATGAATTATAAGTATGAATTTTCAACAAATATTTTTTTCGTAGTCATGAATACCACAGCCCCGACATCGGCAGACGCCTGCCTAAGTATAGTTCACTCACTGATGTGCCACAGGCAGGGTGGTGAAAGTGAGGGCTTTTCTAAGAGAGCTATTGAATCACTAGTCAAAAAGTTGAAGGAAAAACGAGATGAACTGGATTCTTTGATCACAGCAATCACAACTAATGGTGCACATCCAAGTAAATGTGTTACAATCCAGCGTACATTAGATGGACGTTTACAGGTAACATTTATTATTATTTAGCTTTACACATCAGTCATATATAGTAGGTACGGAAATCTACTCTCTAAAGAGAAATTAAGCAGCTTAGTGGTTAACTGATCACTGCACTATGTCTTACCTGACCAGGGAAGTCGAAATATATTTAGTAATAAATATTACTAAATGGCATGGTTCATGAGAACATTGTGGCGGTAGAAAAGTGTCTGAATGTAAATGGGATGGTTATGGGTTCAATATTTACTAAGGAAAATTAATTATTTTCATTCTCAAGTTCTGGTATGATAAAACATGCCATTGGCTTTTCTATTTAAACACACAAGAAATAATAAAATCCATGAGATGTAGTTTATGGATGGCTCTTTCCAGATTGCAAGACACTAAAAATAATAAAATCAATATTGCCATTATAGGTTGCAGGTAGAAAAGGGTTCCCACATGTGATATATGCTAGAATTTGGAGATGGCCAGATTTGCACAAGAATGAATTAAAACATGTAAAATTTTGTCAATTTGCTTTTGACCTTAAATGTGATTCTGTATGTGTTAATCCCTATCATTATGAAAGAGTGGTGTCTCCTGGTATTGGTGAGTATCTTACTTGATAGTTTTACCAATGTTATTATCTATATATATAAAAGGACTTGTCCTCACTGACTGAGGTAAGACGCACGGACGGCCGTATCAGCTGATGGTAGAAACATGAAATTTGGACAGATGTTTACTTTCGTTATCTGGACATCCACTAAGAAGGGATTTTGAAAAATTTTAACCCTAAAGGGGTCAAATAGGGGGTCAAAGTAATCGGCAATTTAATCCGAACCGATCTTTATAAAATTTGAAATTTAGATTTTTAAAAGTATTTAATTGAACACGTATTTCATCGTTTTTTAGAATTCTCCCCCTAAGGGTGCAAAGAAGGGGTTGAAAGTTTGTATGGAAAAATCTTTAAAACGCCACCGATTATTATAAAATTTTAAATTTAGGACTCTTAAAAATATTTAATTGAACATGTTTCGTGGTTTATTACAATTCATCCCTAAATAAGCTAGCGAAGCTGCGCACGTCCGCTAGTAATTTATATAAGAAATATAAATATTTTGTATTCCCTACATTCTTGGCATTTTCTTTTTTATTTCATAAAATCAATGTCCTACTTAACAAGTGGAATGGTATAAGTTGATGGTGGAAGCTTGAAGCTGGAAGCTAGATAGAACATGTGGGAATTGAACATAGGATGCATTTAGACATTTTTTCTTTATTAATAAATTCATCAAATGAGTGTCTGTGTATGAAACAAAATTTCTAATTATTAGAAAATAAATAGTTATATTTTTTATGCAAATCAAGAAAAATATTATTTAATCTTATCTAAACATTAGACTGGTGGCACTGATTTAACAATGATAAACATACTGATAAAAAAAAAAAAAAATTGTTGAATGATATGAAATCTAGAAATAGAAAAGTGTTTTATCACAAATGCCATCTCAGAAAATGAATTGTTTTAGATCTCTCAGGACTAACATTGCAGTCAGGACCAAGTAGATTAGTCAAAGATGAGTATACAGCAGGCCTTAGCGGTAATGGCATGGACATGGATACAGGGGAGCTGGTCACCATACAGCACCATGCCACCAGTCCAAGACACCATCATTCCACCATACCCCACCATCATCAACAGTTTCAAACAACTAATATTATAATTAATCAAGGGCAAAGTAAGCTGTTAATCATTTTGTTATTTTTGGATTGTCAGTTCAAAGTGACCCAACTATTGAAGTATATTAATTGTATGTTTAAATTACTTATTTGTTACAATAATCTAAAGACCATAAAAAATCATAATGAAAATGTGTTGTAGGTTGTATTGTATTGACAGCTTTATATGGTTTATTTTGTTTATCATTGGTATTTAATTTGCGGTGCATGTAAATTTTTCTTTTGCATTTTTCGTTTTGATAGCGCCAGATGGCGTTGCGAATATGTTCTCTGCACATGGACCAAGACCCTTGCGACCTGTAGTGCCTATGCCACAAATGGGCCATTCACCTGGTCAAATGATCTCCAACCATACAAACCAAATGCCCGGGACTCCTATGGGGCCTGGGACACCTCAAATGGGGCCGGGTACTCCACAAATGGGGCCAGGTACACCACAAATGGGCCCAGGAACACCTCAAATGGGTCCAGGGACTCCACAAATGGGGCCAGGGACCCCTCAAATGGGGCCAGGAACACCTCAAATGGGTACAAATGTACCTCAAATGGCGTCGCCAAGAATGGCATCAGCCCCTACTCAGATGTCGCCGGGAACTCCTCAAATGCAGAATATGAATCAGGGAATGTCGATACCAAGCCCTCAACAGATGGTATTGGCCCAGCAAAGGGCTATAGCTCCCAAACTGGAACCTCCTGACACAATGGACGCTCGTGCAATGTGGCTGCCAAAGAGAATGAATCATTGTAAGCTTTTATATTTATTTTGCACTTATTTTTTTAAGCTGATCACTGTTTTTATTTTATATGTCCATGTCTCATTATATTGTATTTGTCTTGTTTTTCTTGGTATTTTATTCACAATTAATACTAAAAATTTTCAGCTGCAATGCCAGTGAGTATGTCCCCAGGTGGTACCACCCCTTTACTTGATGGGTCTAATAACACATTTTTTACGAATGAACAAACTGCTACGGACACGCAATTAACGCAAACACTTCCAGGTATGTATTAATAAACATAAACATAAAATATTAATTTAAGTTAATTTTGTATTATTATACAAACAATTGTTTAATTTTCATTTGTTTTTTTTGACCTAGTGATACTCGTTTTTTTTTTACTACACACTACACTATTCGCGGCTTTTTAATTGCTATCGCTATAAATATAAAAAATGATAAAGCATATCGTGGCGCAACGGCGTAGCTTATGTAAACGCGATGATTATGGGTTCGATTCCCACTCAGAGCTAATAATTATATTCGTCTAATTGCACTTTTAATAGGACAAAACATGGCATTGAATTTCGTCTCTTAGACGACGACGAAAGTTAAGGGAGTGTCTTTACACTAAGTATTCTCTCCATACCTTGCTATAAGCGGGCTGCAGTTTACAAATAAGGAGAAAATAGATAATTATGTTTATTTTTCGTTCTTAAGCGGGTACCCCAGCAGTGTCTCAAGTTTCTTCGGTGCCGGTAACATCGGTATCAGCGATGCCAACGGAGGCGCAAAACGGTTTCCCGGCGACCAGCCCCGCACCACAACAGAGTCCCGTGCCCCATCGTACTCAACACCAACAAGGTATAAAATTAATGTGCTAGTAACAATTTAATTTTTATTTACTTTTATCTTGTTTATTTACATTCAAGGTAAACAGTGAGTATAATAAACCTAAAAAATGGTACTGAAAGTAATCATTATTATATATTTACTGTATATTTAAACATTCTAGACAAAAAATAAAATTTGTGTAATAATATCACAGGTACTTGGACCGGAAACAATACTCTAACATATACTCAGAGTTTAGCGCCGCCGCCAGCCGCGCCTCCGGTGCCGGTTGACGCGCCGGCACACCATCACCACTATTGTTAGTATTTTTTGTTGTTTTTATGTTATTTTTAAAGTGAAGTCATGTTTTTATAGTCTTTTTATATGGGAAATAATACTTTCCTTAATCCAATAATGTGCCAATTGTTGATACATTTTTTTAATTTATTGTTTGTGCCCCGCACCAAGACATCTTCAATATACACTTAAATAAATTACAAACCATCCTGTACTTGTTTGTAGATAATGGTAACCCCGGAGGTCTGTTATCAAGTCAACCAGCCCCCGAGTACTGGTGCTCGGTGGCGTACTTCGAATTGGACACTCAAGTTGGGGAGACCTTTAAAGTGCCATCGAGCAGACCTAATGTCACTGTGAGTATGTAGATTGTAGATTTTTTTATTATTTTTTAATATTTCCTGCTGCATCCCGTATATACCAGGGAAGGCAGAGAGAATTTAGGATTAAGATAATCTGTTTTCTGCATTATGTCTGCATTTGAGACACTCAAAATATTGAGTGGCTGAATTCCATGCCACACAAAATAATATATTATTTATCTTAATATTAAATACTAGCAAGGTATTCCTCATTCACGCTGTATCCCGCACATAGCACGGTAGGCAGAGAGGGATCCTGTGAACCTAGTGCAACACACTTTGTTCCCATTAGGACTTCCATTCCATACTTTCTATGTGTTTCAATTCTGGAGGCATTGCATATTGAGTGGCGGAACTCAACGCCGTACTTTGCCTCGTTACCAGTGCGAGGAAATAGATCCTCCAAGGGAATTGAATTGAACCCACATTTTTTTTTGTTTACAGTCACATGCTTGTGTCCCTATGACATGACTGGATGCAACTCTTATTTTTTAATATTTTCATTTTCCAGGTGGATGGATACGTGGACCCGTCAGGTGGTAACAGATTCTGTTTAGGAGCTCTCAGCAATGTTCACAGAACAGAGCAGAGTGAGCGTGCCAGGTCAGTATTTTTATTTTTTTCATTTTATTTTTATGACACATTTACATAATTATTAAGAATTAAGAATTCAACGTGACACTGGCGAAGTGATTAGTGCTGAATTGGCACGCTCGGAACGCCATAAATAAAGAGCAACAACAACAAGAATTAAGAATAGCAAAAAATATGTATCATCAATCTGTTGAACAAAAATGTATATTCATAAAATTGTTTTCTACATAAAATCAAAGTGTTCACCTCTTCATAAGCAAATGTATTGCTTGTAGTTGTTTTCTTACGTTGATACTTAAGGATTTTTACAAACGTATATATAAAAAAATTGGGAGGACAGTAGTGTAACATTGTTGGTGGGTGTGTCGCAGGCTGCACATCGGCAAGGGCGTGCAGCTGGACCTGCGCGGCGAGGGCGACGTGTGGCTGCGCTGCCTGTCCGACCACTCCGTGTTCGTGCAGTCCTACTACCTGGACCGCGAGGCCGGCCGCGCGCCCGGCGACGCCGTGCACAAGATATACCCCTCCGCCTGCATTAAGGTATTGTACTCGACTGTTTTTTTTTGTAATAGTACATATAATGCACTGTATAATGAAGAATATTGTGAAATAGGAAACTGAAAGAAGAAAGACTGAAAAGTTTTTATTTATCGTAATCATAACAAAGGATGATTAGTGAATCAGTTCCTAAAATGTCCTGATGTATGGTTTCCAGGTGTTCGACCTGCGCCAGTGTCACCGCCAGATGCAGACACAGGCGGCCACGGCGCAGGCGGCGGCGGCGGCGCAGGCGGCGGCCGTGGCCGGACACATACAGCCCGCGCACCCCGGCATGAACAAATGTATGAATGGTGTTGTTTTTGGATTATATACTGTGCTGCATCACTAACAAATAATATTTCAACAAAATCCAATTTGCAGGTCTGTCAGCGGCGGCCGGCATAGGCGTGGACGATCTGCGCCGTCTGTGCATAGTGCGTCTCTCGTTCGTGAAGGGCTGGGGACCGGACTACCCTCGCACTTCCATTAAGGAGACGCCGTGCTGGGTGGAAGTGCATTTACATAGGTGGGTGGGCCTATAATACTATATAATCATATTTATATAGAAAACGTATAAAAATTTAAATAGCGCCCTGTGGCTATTAATTGACATTGACATGACATTGATAAGTTACAAAAAGCTATTAAAACGAGTTAGCATTTTAGTAAATTATCAGTAATAGTAGTTATCAAAACGATCTTTGAATAAAGAATTATTTTGAATTCGAATTATATCGTAAATAAATTCCAGGGCACTTCAACTGCTGGACGAAGTATTACACACAATGCCGATCGACGGTCCTCGGACTAACATCGAGTAGGAGTTGATAGGCTTCTTTTGAGGCCTTCGAGCGACATCGCACCGCCTGGCCTGGCACCACTCGTTGTTACCTTACCTGTACCCCCTGTTACCCTTACTTACCCCACGGTCACCCGTCACCCCCGCGATCCTCGTGTGCTCTACACGCGCGGCCATTGAAACGCTTGTACGGGCGTTTTTTATGGCAACGCTCGGTGTGGTCGCGCGGATAGCGCGTTTTTTTAATAGTTTTGCTAGATTTTGTTAGGTTATTTTTGGTTGTGTGAGGTGTTTAAGTATTATTTATGTGTGATTTTGATTTATTTTAACTTTTTTTTCTAGTTCTTGTGCCTTTTGTCAACGTTAGAAAAAAACAGTATGTGGTAGCTGGTTACTTCCATTTCTTAAAAAATATTATTTGATTTGATAATACTGTGGCAGCAAATTTAAAAAAAAAATTATTATGCTTATACATAATAATTAAACACTTTCGAGCAGGTTTAAGCTTATGGATTTTTAAATTCTATATATACATTTTAATTACTATGTAATTTCCGTTTTTTTCCCGAATAATCCCAATCCTATTATAGACACTTGTGAAGCGAGTGCAAAAATGGACCTTAGTGCTAAAAAATAAGATTGGTGTCGATACCAGGCTAAATGTGCAAGTTTGTTTAGTAAAGGGCAAGTGAAATGTGATAGTCGGATACAAAATGGGATTTTTTAAAAATTTTAACTGTAATACAGTTGTCATAGTTATGTATTTATTATAGATATACAATCGGTTTTATATTAGATCGATTTTAATATATATTGTGAAAGCTTGAGAAATCGTTTTTAATCTGTAATGTGCACTTTATTTGAAATACTGACATTTGACAGCTATGACAACTGCACCACAGTGTTGCCATATTATTAGCATTTATAAATTTGTTAATTATTTTTATGTTAGCATAGCTTTTGGCTTTTGTCTTCCAAATTTTCGTTTTTCGTCTTCCGTTGCTAAATTGTTATGTATTGGTTTGATTAGAAATGTTAGTTTATGGTTGGAAACAAACATTGCACATTGTATAATGGCGCATTCGCTCGCGTTTAAATAAAAAGGTGAACTATTAATTATTGTCTTGTAACCGACTAGTTTACTATAATATACTATTCTATACTTATACTATAAGCGTGACAGTATTGAGAATCAACTAAAGAAAATGTTATGAATTAAAATGGATCTCAATATAAATATTTTTCACAAATCCTAATTGAATTAATAAAATAGTAATTAAGTAATATTAGTGATATAATAGTATATCGAATTGTATGCACGACGCCGTCTTTGCTTTTTTCTAAGTATGGGCCATTTCTCGTAACTTTTTATATTTATATTTAAAATACTTTGGTTGTGTAAAATGACCAAATACTTAAATAATATGAGTGAATAACTTCTTTTTAGCTTGCTTTCCATTCTATATCTTATCGTGTAAACAATTCGATATTGTACATTTAAATATATATACCTGTAAATATAAATACCGACAAATTTGTCCATCTGTTTGCACACATTTGTCTATTTATATGAAAGTACGAATTTTAGTGACAGCGATACCAAAATAAGGCATTTTTTTTTAAGAATTTAGAATAAAAACACAAGACATAATTATAGTTCAACTTGAAAGAAGCCAAATAGGAATTAGCTTTGGTTAAGTATAAAATATGTTTATACAGTAACTTATAATATTTAGTTTTAATGCTATGTCTAAGATGTTTGATATCAGTGCGTTGGGAAGGCTGTATTTTGTTAGTTGGATGTGCCTGAACTATGGTGTTGTATGTGTCATACATTTTATTTTCTTTATATTTCAATGTTATGCTTAAAATTAATTTATTTTTAAAAATGTATTTTATGCCTAATTAATTTGTATATAAAAAAAGATCCGACGTCATAAAAAAAAAAGGTTTTTATTTATTCTTTAAATGATATAAAAAAAAGTGTTTTGTAATGTGTATGATATATACAATTTCATTGTATTAAAAGATGATCTGTGATGTGCTAGCAAAAGGTAATTAAATAAGGGACGCGCACTCAGTTTGTTATGGATTGTAATATTATTAATAATAATATTGTGTGAACGTAATTTTACTATTAATAAGAAAAAAATGACATATTTTGTGTACGAGAGTAAATGTCTAAGATGTTATTAATGTATGTCGATTTTGTAGTGTTTTTTATAATTTCATATTATTATTTGACGCCATTAATTTTTTTCATTGGTTTCGCTTTATTTTATTATTTTTTATTATTACATTTGGCAGTTTAATATATTTATAATGCTGTTGGTGTGTTAGAATTTTTTCAATTATATTCATTTTTTTTATAAATATATTATTTTTTAAAAAGATTTTCATGTTTTAGACGTAAAACTTTTTATGATGTTTTTTTTTCTGTCTCATTTTATGTAACGCATAGTTTATTTTAATATCGCCATTCTCTATAGGTCGACCATCACAAAATATTTTATTTATTGTTTGTTTTTATAATTTGCATTTCTCCCAACATTACGATTGTTACCAAATCCGTTTTGAAAATTTTTGAATGCTAGTTTTGTATATAGTACAAGTATTGATTAAGATATATTTCTTTTTTCACCTTTTTTCCACTTGTCGTGGCTCGTGTGCCTGTGCGTTTGTGTATCGGTGTTTAATAACAACCGTTTCTCTTTAATGGAGTCTTCAGAAAATTTAATAATTAATCGAAAATACCTCACTATAGTGATCAAAAAAAGGATTGTAAGGGTTTTTTCTAGATTTTAATATGCGGTAAGGTTTTTTAATGATGTTGATGTTTTGAAATGATATTTGACAAATTCTACATGCCACAGTTGTATGGCTCTCGGTTTATCGCACTGTTTTTCAATATATTATGGTGGATTTGTAAAATACAAACGATTTGCATTTTTTTTTTCGTATTTTTTTTTGTATTTGCATTAGAAAGCCTTATAATTCTACCTCTTAGTTGTTTTGATCTTTAAATTAATTAAAAAAACAAGCTTGATATTAGTGTACAGATGTTAGTATACTTGCTATGGTTGTGATTTAAATAATTTTGTTTTTTTTTAAATGTTGACTCATTAGAGCTTTTTTATTATTATTATACAGCGTGTTGTGTTTTACAAATCGCCACAAAAAATATTAATATATCAGCTATACGTTCTGTAACAGTGTGCCATTGGATATTATAGATTATAAAAAGTTTGGTATTGTTAAAGGAACATCGTGAGATTTTAAAGATGTTTGTTAATGGCAAATTTGATTAATTTAATGTCGCAAAGCGATAGTCTACAGACCAACGGATAGACGGATGTATATACGTACTTGTGTATGTATTTACTTGCAGTTTTATGTATTATCTCATGTTTTAAGCCGCACACGGTGTAACGTAGCCTTAAGTATAGTTAAGAGTGACTATGAAATATGAAAGAAATGAATATAAAGGTTATTCCTCTAAGTGTAGTTTTATTTATTTTGTTTGTTTTTTTTTTGTTTTCATTTTGATTTTGTATTCGCGTTTCAATTTATCTACTTATGGGTAATTTTCAATGGGTTTGTAGCTTATTTATTTACAATGGTGTATTTTAAAACACGCGTTAAGTTTATTTGGTATTATTTTAGATATAACAATATAATATGTCTATAGCATAAACACTTAATATTTATTAAAAATTAAGAATATCTTATTTTCTTATAAAAATACATACATATATTTTTACAGTTATTAGGCTAAAGTTCTATAAAAGATCTAGACAGACAGAAGTCCCTTTGTATAAGAAATAGTGTTAAGATCAGTTCTTATAATATACGCGCCGCGCTCACGGCCGGTACAAATATTTGGCTCCCGCGCACTCGTCGGCACCATTCCAAATAATTCTTTGGCACTTCTCTCTTCTCTACTATATTTTATTTGTCTGAACTACTAAATGTAGTGGTCATTGCTCGATGATACGTAATATCGATTAGGCATATTGATATACGAGGCCATACATACGAGGACTTATTGGGACGGTGGCTGTAAACGCGGCGGTTGAGAGTTCGATTCTATTTGAAAAGCTAGTTATATTTAATTTATTCTTGCTCTTGTAAAATGAAGTGTGTTAGAATTCCGCTAACCAACACCGTAATATGTCGTATTTGGGGGAAAAGCTGAGGAAGGAGTGTTTTGATTCTCTGTTTACTGCTGTCTTTATATTGATTTTGCAATTGTCGTTGTCATATTTTTTTTGTTTAACTTTATTTTACAAGGAAGTAAGAAGGGTAGTGCAGTAAGAAAATACTACGTTCTCCACGTTTGAATTTGTCACACATGTCACATTTGAAAAAAACATAAGTAAATAACCATCGAATATATTCCAAAAAAATATTTGTGAAATTTAATACTAAAAACGTAATGAAATTTTGATTTTATTGGATTAATTCATGCAAAGAAAGTTTACGTTAGTTCGTATAATATTTATAGGTGAGGTCAGAGCGGCGCGGGCGCAGCGGGAATATTCCGAAATACTCGCATGCCTTATTTTTAGCCGCGAGGCTGACCCTGTTTACATTTTGTTTAACTATCGTCTTACTTTTCAGTTTCTTAAAGACTTTACAACCTTAACGTCGAGAAAAATATAAAATTCAAATTTACGATACAATAAGATAAGATACAATAAACCTTAAGTTTAATATATTAAAATATCTAAGAAAATAAATATAGCTAGTTTATTTATTTTATAATCTTATTCAAAATTATAATAGATATCAACATTTAATTAATTATAAGTACCTACAATAGATACTCAAGATTCCAATTCCAATGTCGTTCCAACCTTGCCCCAGCTCGACGTGGGAAGAACACCGCATTGGCGACGTCCTAGAGAATATTTCCGGTACTATAATATAAAGTTTTATGCTACTATGTTTTATCCGTGACTTCGCCCCCGTAGACAAATGGGAGTAACTAAGAATTGTGTATTATAGATGGCACATCCTAAGTGACCGACAACAATTCATATTCAAATTCAAAATAAGTTTATTACCGTTTTATGACTATAGTAATACTATTTAAAATAATATAAATACAAAAATTAAACAAGTAAAAAGAAAACAAAACGGTAAAAGGAGTGAGGCTCAGCGAATGCTGTGAGACGTGATGTCTAAACCCCCCAATCAATCCCTCACTAATCCCGCATATCAAATACAAAAAATAAATTTCCAAAACAGTGGTACTAATGTTAAAGCTCTTTGGAATCTCTTTGTCTCTCTTTGGAAACAACAATAGTAGTTTTTATTAATTAAGTTTGGATTTTTAAAAGGTGCATATTATACCTTTATAATTCAGACGATCGATGTTAAAGTAAAAGCTTTATTATTTTTCTTCTAACACCAGCGCGTCTATCTCCACCTCAAAGGCCGGCAACGCACCTGTAGCTCCTCTGGTATTGCACGAGGTCGTAGGCGGCGGTGATCACCATCAGGGGACCCGAACGCTCGTTTGCCTTGTCCCTTTTCCATAGAACAAAACCAATAGACAAACAATATTTTGAAAATAATTAATTATATGACGTCACTAATGCAGTCTACACTCAATTCAATTGTCTTGAATAACTATAGAAGTTATTGGGTTAAGGTGATTTTGATGGATCTGTTAGGCTTATACATTATTGTAAACAGATAATGCTCTAGGTAAGTGACTGTATATACTGTTAGTGGGTTCAATCCCCACTCAGTGAAGTGAAATATTTTATATTATCATTTCTTCGCTCTGGTAAGAGCTGATAATTAAGCGGAAAATGAGAACTGGAGTGTCCTAACACTTCGTTCTTGGGTTCCTTATACGGGATACAGCGTGAAGCTAAAAAAAACCATTACGTATGTAGATTCAAATATTTTGTAATTGCACAAAGACGTTATTTGAATAATATTAGAAATTTAAAAAAACATCATCTTGTCATTAAACTCGTAATAAAACTAAAATAAGCGCGAGAACGTTTTAAAGCTGCCACCGAGACGGGTGGATATCTAAATTTTCTCCGGAAATAGCAGTTGGCACACTCAAGGCTTCTTATGTTTTGTGACTCACTTCTCCATTCCGTTACCTATGGCTGTGCACCTTAGCTATAGTTAAACATAAACTAGTTCTACTTGTTTAGAAATCGTATAAAAAATTTGGTTTTTAGATCTGTCCCAATTGACATCTATAAACAGAATATTTGCTCGTCATTCCAAACGATTAGTTAATTTTGATGAAAGCTAAAATCAGTTTCACGCTGTATCCCGCAGACAGTAAGGCAGAGGAAACCTAGTGTTCAGACACTCCGTTCCCCACTTTCTGCCGAATTCTGGAGGCATTGCGCGTTCAGTGGCAGAATTCAACCTCACGCATTGCGTCAACACCAGAGTGAAGAAATGGAAATATAAACGTAAATAAATATTTCACTTCCTCGAGGATCGAACCCACAACCGTCGCGTTACAGTATACCCTAGTGCCGCTGCACCACAGCCTCTTGACTCTTTATAATTTTTTAAAAATTAATTATTTTATATAGCTGAAGCAACTCAAGGTTATTCATTATTATTCTTGAAAATCTTCTTCAGGTAACTTGTAGCCTACCTGTTTATATGACGTTGAACACCGGCCAAATTCTTGCAGCAAGGTTGCACGTGCGTGCTTATAGGTACATAGTATATTGGATATCAAACGCTATAAATGTATTTAGGTATATGAATTAGTGGAAATTGTTGGAATATTACTCAAATTTATATTAATTTCTAGGTTTTTTTTATTTAAAATCAAAGTGTTTTAAAGATTTTAATAATGAAGATTTGAATAATAATGTTTAACGTTAAAAATAATTTGAATTGTAATTTAAAAACCCGTTAAGTGCGAGTCGGATTCGCCCACTGAAGCTTTCGTTAATTTCGGGACTAGGTCAACGGAAATTACAACTCATATATGTTGACAAACTTAAGTTTGCGGACATGTGCACTCATTTTATATGACATGAACTACAAATTAATGGTTATTTCTATTAAGTAAATACCTAAACAAATCATTTTTCGGTTTTTTAAATATTTATATTGTAATTTCTTTTTCGCGTGTAAATTTTCATTTCGTTACAAATTTCGTACATAACGCAGCAAAAACTTTATATGCATCATTTATATTTTCTGACTGCGTTGACTTAAAAGCATTTTTTATTTTGTGCTCCAAAGAATGTAGACCTGAGAATTTAATATTAATTTCAGGTTGATACCTCCTTGCGATGACAGACGGAGAGACCAAAAACAAAGTAGTTCTTTAAGGGTTCCGTATTTACCATTTGAGGTACGGAACACTATTTTATTGATAGCAAAAACAAAACAAAAACCACATAAACATACAATTCAAGTATATATCTATGCAAATGATCATAACTATTGATTAATTGCTTTAAAAACTGATGAAGGTATTCAACTGCCTAGATTCCATTAGGAGAATCATAGCTTATAAATAAACTATACAATTAAAATAGGTCATGAATCATTCGTGTAATATTTATTTTGAGACGAGAAATAATGGTAGGTTCTCTTCTATCTCTTCTATAAANGGACGTAGGTGCTCGCTAAGACGGGAATTTGCAATATTCGACTTCTAAGGGGTTGTTTTTGGGGTCGAAAGTTTGTATGAAACTTCGTTACTACAAATGCTAGGAGTCTCAAATTTTGCATAGACGTCACTAGGACGTAGTCATGGAGACAGCAATTAATAATAACATAGTTCACGCGGGTGAAACCGCGAGCGGGCCGCTAGTAGCTTATATAAGTGTCCTTTCCTGTTTACCTTTTCTGGGTACTAATTATATAGCGTTTACCAAGGTACCCAGGATCTCTGAACTAAAGAGACAAAGTCATCAATATGAAATAAATGTATCTGTGAAATAAGTTTACTCTAAATTAATTTTATAATGAATGAAAATATATCAAAAAAAAAACAAACACAACTTAAACATTGAGTTTTACCCAAAACAATAATAACAAAAACACCATGTTCACCAATTACGAGAAAAACCCATTCAAAAAATTTACCAACCGAAAATCCCCAAGAACATTAACAAGACAAAAGAAATATAAAAAAAAATAATTCAAAAGCATAGCCCAGGTATCATTTTAGCACGTATCCATATCGACAGTGCGCGCCCACACGCGCCCGCTCACACGCCGCCAGCCCGGGCGCCCGGCCGCATCCGAACGAACGACGCGTCCACGCGACTGTTTACGAATATTACCTAACTTACCTTACCTGTGAACTGTGATTATTGGATTTTACCTTTACTTTTTGTTTGGGTAAGTAAAAAAAAATATTTAAGTTTTAAAAGTTTTGTTAGAGCTTTTGAAAGTTGCGGATTAAGCTCTGTTTTTTTTGTTTTTTATTATTTATATTTAAATAATTTAGAAGTTATGTATTTTAATATTAAAATAATACGTGAATGTTATAATTTTAGCGATTTAGCGATTAATAGAAATTAATTTTCGGTATTACCCTAAAAATATGCCAAATTATATACTATAAATATTTTTGTGCTAATTTTATATATTTTTTTTTACACTTATCTTAGAACCTCAATTTTAATCCAGTTATATCGCTTTAATCTATTTATATAGTGTATTAGAAAAACATTCCTATGGAATTCGCGATATCGCCCACACCAGTCACGTACTTATTATATGGGGGGGAAAAAGCTAAATCCACATTATAATCTTCTTGAAAAAGTTCTTTTAAAATCGATATGAAAACCATAGCGTAAGCAATTAAGTATTAGTTTATACTGTTAATAGAACAAGGTTCAAATATCGTACGTTTAGTCTAATTATGTTTGATGAACTAGATATTTCTGAGACCGGTGTAGCGCAGTGGGGCAACAACGCGACGGTTGTGGCTTCCATTCCTATTTTGGGGAATGATTATATAAATCATTTTCCTGTTTCTGCTCCGGTAGACTAAGTGCGGCGTTTAATTCCGCCAGTTAACACTATGTTCTGTTTATCTAACCTAGTGAGGTAAAAAATGAAGCTGCTTTTATTCTTTTTTTTAACTAGATATTTTTTATAAAATAAATGTACGACGCCGTATTGGTAAAGTAGTAAAATAAAGCTTACCACTGACTGACACCTGTTGCATATTTGCGCTTGAAGTTAATAATTTTAAAAAATATACCAAAATGAAAAAAAGATATATTAATTAAAATCTTATCATAGGTAGTTCCTTTTAATTTTATATTTTTATAGCTTATATATTTAGAAATTGACTATAGACTTACTTTTAGAGTACCGACAAATCTATGAACCTTAAAGCAGCCAAGGTTTAAAAGTAAAAATAATTATGGTTTGGGTCCTTACCCACTCGAAGTATAAATAATATAACATATGATATTCATGTAATTAGCAAATAATCTTTAATTTTAATTTAATGATGAAACAATTGAGAACGGAGTGTTTTAACACTAGGTTCCCTCTACCTACTCTGCCGTGTGAGGGATACAGCGTGAAATGGATTTAAAAAAATCTTGTTTTTTTAACAAAATTGTGTGGGCTGTAACTATGTTCTTCAATTTGTGCCTGTTTGAAGATATTATACAGTGCTAAGTGGGTAATGCTACTGCTGTTAACAGCTTTTATATTCTCATAGCGTTTTTTTTCTTCTATTTAGCAGGGTAGGCAGAGGGAACCTAGTTTCACGATTTGTTTTTCTTTTCTTCTATTTAGTAGGGTAGGCAGAGGGAACCTAGTTAGTATTCACACTTTGTTTCACATTTCGTGCACACGTCTAACTTTGGAGCCATTACGTGTTGAATAAAAATACTTCCCTATTATAATTTGAAACACGTCAAATAACTCCATGATATACTCGTATAAAATCCATCCTGATATCCTATGAACATTATAAACATGAAAGTTTGTGAGGATTAATGTTTATCCCACTTTCACGCTAAAACTACTGAACGGATTAAGATGAAACTTTTGAGTAATATAGGTTACACATCTGAGTCGTACTTAGGCTGCAATTTATGAAAAGATTTATTTAAAAATTATAAAGACAATTTCCATATTATAAACAATTGCTGGCAACGGCTCGATGTGATGGCTCGGTGGTGAGCCATTGGAGAGACCTATATCCAGCAGTGGACGAGAACAGCCTGATGATGATGATGATAATGATGATATATAACAATAAGTTTAAGCGGGCGAAGCCGCACCCGTCGCGAGTTATACAGTTTGACACGTTCAACGTGCGTAATCGCGAGCTTCATACGTAAGTCGTGAGTAACGCTACTGACTCAAAGCTCGGATTTAGCGCATGCATAAACACATTCGTACTTAGATAAATAAAATATTACTCGGTTGCCGTTTCATGTTTTTTTCACAAATTTTTATTTTCAGCAGTGTTAAGACACTCTGCTCTTCCTTTTTGCCGAATTCTGGAGGTATTGTGTGTTGAATGGCGGAGTTCAACGCTGCGTTTTGCTTGCAACACCAGAGCAAAGAAATGAAAATATTAAATATTTCATTTCTTCGAGTGGGAATCGAACCCACAACCTGTGCGCCACGATTGGGCTCAAATTAATTTTGTTAAAGTTTAAAAATATGTTTGAAAGGACATAATTATCTTAGAATGACTAAATATTAAATAGATTCTCACAATTATAGTTAATGTTTTTTTTATAAGAATGTATGATTAATATTATCTATTAAAGTGGACATAATTTTTATTTATCAATTTAAATTGTAAAAAATATATTCACACGTTGAGTTTTGCTGCTCAACACGCAATGTCTTCAAAATTCGGCGGAAAGGGGGGAACGGAGTATCTTAACACTAGGTTCCCTCTGCCTACCCTGCTGTGTGCGGGATACAGCGTGAAGCTAAAAAAAATTAATAATAATCAAATCAGGTATAAATTAGCTGTGACCACTTGAATAGATATCAATATTTCATGAAAGGTGGGTGTCTTGGCTCAGGTAGGCAGGCAGGTATTAGTCATGCCAACATGTGCACTCCAGGCCTCAGATTTGACATCTGAATCTGGAATTACTTGTACTGTTGAATATAGTTGTTACAATTGATCTAGTACTACTAGAAATGAAATTTCGGGTTTGTTGAAAATATTAGAATTGGAAAAGTAAAAGTTAAGAGAAGTCTGTTGAAGCTATGGTATAGCAATGGGATAGGATTTCACTGTAGTGTACTCGATGGGTTTTGGATTCATGGGCGTATCTAGAGTTATTTTCTGAAAGGGCCTGGATATTAGCTTTGATTTTGGGTTTATTTAAAATATTAGAAATGGTATAGTAAAGTGAAGAAGTTGAGAGAAGCTCATTAGTGCCGTTATTTTCAATGGGGTAGTGCTTGACTGTGGTACACTTGATGAGTCTGGATTCATGGGTATCTACAGATATTTTCTGGATTAGATCTCCAATTGGGGAAGTGGGGGTGTTTACAATATTTATATTTCTCCGTTCCGGTTAGTTTAAGTTCCACTTTCCCAGTATTCAATATATAATATTTTGAATTTGGACGAAAAGTGGGTTATGGACTGTCTGGTCACAAAGTAATCATTTTGTGAAAATGAACTGCTATTAATCCTCGTTAGGACACCATACTACCTTAACACTAGGCTCTCTACCTTCCTTGCTCTTTAAGTATAAGTAGCGTAAAGTTTCTGTTTACCATTTATTAATAGCTTTTATATAATCTTTTATTCTACTTCACAAAGTAAGAAATATCAGTTTAATCTTATATGCTCCATCCCTTTAAAAACAGTGAATGCTTTAACAGTAATAGTTTCTGTTGTTTGCTAATAAAATTCGCAAATAAGTTTATCTATTTTTATATGATAAAATATATTACAATATTTTATTTAAAATCATGGCCAGTAAAATTTGAAGCTTAAATTTAAAATTTCAATCAACCTTTTTGCGTGCTCTTTTCTGACATAAAAAAACATACTGCAAGGTGTTAAACAGTATTTTTTACATGAATATTAAGCTACCGCCATTTAAAAATTTATGAAAACCCTTTTTTTGAAATATACAAACTTAAATATATTTTATACTAAAATAGCTATATTTAATATACGAGTAATCGTTAAATTTATCGGCTATTATTCTATGAATTTATTTGCATTTATCTATCTTAAACTTTTGGCAAATCACCATAAACCCTTAGAATAGGGTTTTTTTAATAACTTTTATTTACTTTCTTTACGTGAAATATTTATTTAGTAAAATTTTATCGTTTCAGTTAGCGATGATGTTTAGAGAATTAGCAAATATGTTTGTCCAGTAATTATTCTAATCACAGATAGTCATCTACATAAGTCAAACAAACAGGCCAAATCAGGTAAACAGTATAAACTATAATAGGGTAATTTGCGCGTAAATAATACTTAAAATAATTAATGTATTATTACATTAAATAAATTAATTAAAAATAATGTGTGAAATATACCAAAATCATAATAAAAAGGCGTCATTTCCTAAAATTTATTTCCATTTTTCTATGGACCTTCTCTCTGTGCTTGTTAATTTTTAATTTGCTTAATAATAACGATGTAGAGAGGCCTGATGAGGAGGAGAGAGTATCTGATGCGATGGCTGTGAGTTCGATGTAATTGCAACAAAAGTAAAAAAAAAAGAGCATTTCCTGCATAAATCATTAATTTTTCATCACCATTGCGAATGAATGGTAAACGAATGTTCGAAAAAAAGTGAATTTATTGCTCGTTCCGTAGAACGTAAGGCGTAGTTGAGCTAAAACCGGGTTGGCGTCTCGCCATCGACTATAATTATCGTTAGAGTGCCAAATTCTGCCATCACATACCATCCTTGGCATCTATAGATCAGAGTTCACTAGTATTTTCCATTCTAGATTTAGGTAACTGGACACTAGGGCCAACTGGACTCTAGAGACAACTCAAAGGTTGTCATATAGAGGTGGTAGTGAACACACAAGTTCTGTAAAGCTTTAAACGGAAAGTAAAGTACAAAATGTAAATATTTAATCATTCCTCTGCGTTTACGCTGTATCACGCACATAGCAGGAGAAGCACTGACTTAACACTCCGTTCTCCACTTTCCGTCGATTTTTTGAGGCAATGGGTGCTGTGTTGCTCAATTCAACGCCCCAGTTTCTTTGTTACCAGAGCGAGAAAATGAAAATATTTACCTCCTACAAATGGGAATCGAACACCAACACCACCAACCACAGTATATACCAATGCGCTACGACAGCTTCGAAATAACGAGCAAATAACTTAAATTTTATGGTGAAATATCTTAAATAACACCAATCCAGAACACCGATCCTGCAATATTTAACCTTGAACGAGTTCCCCGTTTCCCGAAGCATCTGTTGTTATGCTAATGCCGATATGATCTCACTTCCAGTTGGTGCTGTTGAAGCATCGATATTACATCGACAGGATGGCAGCTAACGGGTAAGTTTAGCGTTCTCAATTATTAATTTATTTATAGTACTTACTATTTATACTGAAAAGTAGGAATTATTAATATTAGTATGAGTTATTAGTAGAGTAGATTCGTTGTTTTGAAATACTGACTATTAACTAACATTACGAAAAAGTAACATCTATACTAAGATTATGCATTTTTAAAATGTAATCTTCTAAAAATAATCATATAAATGTATGAAATTAATAAACTGAATTGTGGCACAGATGCACAAGTATGTGATTGTTAACGCGACGGGTTATGGGTTCAGTTCCCACTAGAGGCAATGAAATATTTAATATTTTCATTTCTTCGCTCTGGTGACGACGCAAGAGCGCGGCACTGAACACGCAATGCTTCCAGAACTCGGCGGAAAGTGGAGAGTGTCTTAACACAAGGTTCTCTCTACCTACCCAACTACATGCGGAATGCAGTGTGAAACTGAAAAAAAAAATTATTACATTAATAAATACAAGCACATTTTATTTAAAGCTATTTTTAAAGTGAATATGTTAGGTCTTAAAATAAACACCAGAATTTATATATGCGCTCAAGTGACTAATATAATAATTTGGCTATTCTACGACGAAGTTTAATATAACTGCACTCATTATAGAGTCCTTTGCCAAAAACACTTTGTACCTCAAGTACTTACTGGTATCGAGAATAAAAGGAATATAGGTAGCTACTATTATTAAATATTTTAGAATTATTGATATTTTTAAAATCTAAATTTGTCACTATTTAAAGTTTTTCTATATTCATTTAAAAATACCACAGATTGGTTGAGAATATTATGAAATCAACGAAATAAAAAAAAAACCTCATTTCAACATCGGATATAACAAGTTGGTGTTTGCCAATAAATAAATGTTTATAAAACAAAAAAAATGAAAGTCACAGTTTTTCATCGCTTTAAACAAATACATGTAAGTTTCCAAACAGCCAGAGCGGAATGGGTCAACAATGGCCGTCAGTGTGTCCGTCGGTGTTGTCATACGAGTATGTGTAAAAATAAAATGATATTTGGACGCATTCCAGATACGGACCCGCGCCAGTCACTGGACATGTCGGCCGCATCCCCAACTTCGGCAAAACTCAGGTTAATGTTAGTATTTGTGTATATTAATATATTTTATTAATATTCCGTCGAGGGCTGAACGGCAAGGCACAGTAAGAGTAGTGTGTTCAATTTCTACTTTCCCCCAAGTAATTATTTGAATTTCATCGCCCTGATAAGCGCCATATATGCGAGAATCTAAAAAAAGATATACTATAATTTAAAAAATATATAAGTAGGGACATCTGTAAAAATTGTTATAATATTTTTAGATTTTAATACATTTCCCAATGAATAAACTACATTCGCCAACGTCATTCTTATTTATATATTTATACACAACAAAACACCGAACTTATCTTAATAATTATGTGTGAAATAAAAATATATCATTTATAAATGTTCATTGATTATAAATAGTATTATTGTTACGAATAGAAATTTAATAAGACCGATGTTTGTTCATAATTTTCAGCCGATGGGAGGTGCTGAACCACCAGCATGTATTCAAAATGCCATGATGACGAAAGATAAAAAACCATTTACCTATACACCAGGGGGACTAGATTTATCACAAATTAAGACACCGAGTATGGCAAGAAGAATGGCTCGTCAACGATCATTAGAAGAACAAGAACAAGCCTATGCACAACAATCTAATAACAATTACCATCCTCAAGGAGGACCTGTGCCTCCCCCACCCCCACCTCCAAAAATACCGGCCCCTCCTCCACCACCTCCTTTGATCATTGAAGCTCCGAAAGACAAAGCTCCTAAACCAGTTGCACTAGGCGAGCGACCTGAAATCGTTATACCTGAAAATCCAATAGGCATGCTAAGAAAAACCAATAGTCCTTATCATTGGGAGGCAGAGAAAGCAGATCAGCAACGTATGGGTCCCGTGCCTAAATTTATCGAAAAGGCACCTAGTCCTCTTACTGTAAAACTACCTTCGCATAATATTCCACAAAACTATTCTTCACCAAGTAATATACAAAGACAAAACTATCCTTACCAAACTCAATCACCTGGTAGTCCTTTACATAGACCAGAAGCACAATATGCGCACCAAAATTCAGCGTCGCCAAATATTAACGGTGTACCTCACACAAGAGAAATGTTAGTACGACAGGACTCACAGTTTAATAAGAGTCCTCAACCATTTCCCAACCATACCCCATCGAGTAATAATGATTCATTTTCACCTTCCCCTAATAATTACTGGAGACAACCAGATAAACGTGAATCTCCCTCGAGTGTCAATAATAGTCCTCAATCACCATTGATGAATCGCGGGCCTTTTTCTCCAGCTGTAAAACAAAATGCTCCGAACTATGGTCAATCGCCCAATAATTCAGTATTTCATACTCTACCTCGAGTTGCTCAGCGAAACCAAGACACTTTTCCAAATAATCAAAGTATTTACAACAACGTTAATTCAGATAACGTAAAAGAAGCACAACCATCTCCGAGCATTGAGACATCTAATTCTGCTCCTTGGCGAACGAGCACGCTAAATAGATATCCCCGAGAAAACCAACCAGTTGTAAATAACAATTATCAAAATGTTGATCATCAACAAGCATATAATCCTCCATGGAAAGATAATGAACCAAATAATAACCAAATGCAAAACAACTATAAGCAACCATGGAAACAGGAAACTAAAAAGATCCCTGTACAGGTTCAAACTCCTCCTCAACAACCGTATAGCCCTCCTTGGGGTTCTCAAGATAACAATAACAGAGGACAAGATAGCGCACCTTGGAGGTCACAAGAAAGTAAATTAATATCTCCTACATCTCCTCCAGAAACTCGATACCAGTCTTCTATATCTATACCGGTAACACCAAAGAAACAAAGTAGTCAACCAGAATATAATAATAGTCCCCAAAAAGAAGCGGTATATGTCAATCAAGAGCCTGTATATTATTGTCCCGATAGTCCAAAATCTATGCCAGCGTGGGTTAAAACACAAAAAGAAAAAACTAAAACGCCTCCACCCGCCTGGTGTCAAAGACCTCTTGACGGCAGAAAAAGCCAAAGCAGAGAGTTAGCAACTCCCCCAAGAGAATCAAATCAAGAACCAGAATGGGTAAGGAAAAGTAACGAAATACAAAGAAATGTTCGCGAAGTCATTAGTCCGCCTAAATACCAGCAACCGGTCCAGCCAAACTGGTCAACACGGCCTTCTGAGAATAGAAAAAGTTTACCACGTGAAAACTCTCACGGAAGAGTCATTCCCATACAAATGGAAGTGTCAAGTACAGAAACAAGGAATCATGGCAGGCAAGGAAACCAGCAGCCTCAACTAAGGATTGTAATTGATATGAAACAAAACCCTGAAGCACAAAACAACACACAGGTTCCTCTATCGCAACCCACTCAACGTATCATGAGAGTTTTATCACCGCAACTGGTTCGAATGGATGAAGGGCAGAATCAGCCAGAATTACCTACACTAAACAGAAGATTCCAAAATAGTCATGACGGTCAGCCAAAGACAAGAATAATTCCAATACAGATTGAAGGTGGCAACGATGGTGGGGCAAACAAAAGGTAATAAATTATTAGAAAAGTAATATTTTACTATTAGATTTGTCTAAAGAACATATTAAAGAATTTTGTTCTTTTAATTTAGTGATGTTAAAGCACAAAAAGGATACTTTCCAAACTGCACTAAATTAGTTCAAACTCCTAGATGTTCCTAGAGCTCTCCTAGATGTTAAAGCAACATTATAATTTTTCAGCTTCGGTGGGCGGTACTAAGGGAGCCGTTTGCACTGTCCAAAGTAAACATATTTTTTTATCGCACCGCTTCCATGAATCAGGCACTTGCTATAATTAGCGTTATTAGCATCATCACGCTTTGGCAGCTCGAGCTAATTCTGTTTACTCCACCCATTTAACCAATTTGCGCTCTCTGTAATTAGCTGTTAAATCGATGTTTAAAACTAAAAATTTTAACTTTGCGCTTTCAAAATTTTCAAATTTTTAAATTTATATGCTTTTTTTGCGATCATTTTTCTTTTTTTTCGAGATTTTTGGCTTCTAAACTGTCTATATACTTTTGTTTTTGGTGTTTTTACTAAATAATGGTAAAAAATCGTAATTAAAAAAGATGAGTATTCGAATTATCTTCTCACTCTCTGGTGTCGAGGCAAAGCGCGGCGTTGAGTTCCGTCATTCAACACTCAATGCCTTCAGAGTTCGCCGGAAGTGAGAAACGGAGTGTATAAACAATAGGTTCTCTCTGTTTACCTTGCTGCGTGTGTGATACAGAGTGAAGCTGAAAAAACAACAATTGAATTTGCTTAACAAATATATAATTATATTCATCTGAAGTGATGCGTGAAATAATTGTATATAGTGGTTTGCTTTGGTACAGTTTTTAGTACATTTCATATAATTAGTATTTTACCTAATTAAGGGTAAATACTGATTTCAACATAAAACCAAAAATGAATATGTAATTATTAACTGAATAAGACAATAATAATATATATTTGCTCTTCATATTTAATAAACTATAATTTAAAAAAATTACATAAGCTAAGAAAATTGTTTTTTTTTTAATTGAATAAATTCATTTAGTTCATTTTTATATTCAGATCACGATATAACTGTCAATTTTCATTCAATATACGAAACGTTCGTTTGAAAAAAAAAGAGAGAGAGAGAGAGAGATTTTTAATATTTTTTTAGGAACGTATTAAAATTTGAACGCCCCTTCAAAACTGCCCAAATTAAACATTTTTCATAATTTCAGTGTGTACTACCATAGAATTATGAAAGAAGGTTCCCCTCGGCAGTCCAAGGCCTTCAAAGTTCTTCAAGTGATCACTGGCACTGGTGACAAAAACATCGAGATAAACATGGATAAATATGGATATTCTGATTTATAATATACTATTAATAGATATTAATATATAAAATAATAAATATAAATATTATTTAATATTATTAAAAATATTATTCGTAGTTTGATATTATTATATTATTATTATTTTAATGAACGCTTTTCGTAAAAACGGTACAGATATAGAGATTTTAGTTTTAGTTTTTTTTTAAATATTTACGCGGGAAAACGAGCTATAAATAACATTAGCGATCTTATTTAATTTAGTTAGTTTTAATTATTATATACACAAATATAGAAAATAATAAGCTTTTAATTAACTTATTAATGCTCACGAATACGGCTAATTTACCAAAGATTATTTAAGTCATATTTATTAATAATAAGATAAATTAAATATATTATTAGGATTATTATATGGTCAAAAGTTACCGTTAGATAGTAAATCTTTTCTGTAACATAATATTTATTTTTTGACATTATAGATATAATTCCTCTTTTTAACGTTTTTATCTATATCTTTTTTTATATATTTAAAGAAGTATTTATGTATTTATTAAGTTTTTATACTTTAGTGTAGTTTCCATTATTTTTCTTATAAAATTGCTTATATTTCAATCTGTATCAGTATTTTTATTAATATAATAAATATATTATAATAAATAAATAATATAATAAATAATACCTACTAATAATTTAACAAACCAACACCACGAGGTCCATTAATTAAAATATATAAAGTAACAGAGCCCAAATCCAGGTTTTTAATTAATATGTTTGTAATTAACCAAAAATGTTAAAGGCTGTTTGTCCACGTGTTATGATATGAAGAAATATCTTTATTTTAATATTGATAATGAATTAAATAAAAAAGGATTACATAAATGCCGTGTTGAGGTCCGTCACTAAACATGCAATGCCTCTAGAATTCGATGGAAAATGGAGAGCGGAGTGTCTTAACTATAGGCTTTCTCTGCCTACCCTGCTCCATGTGGGATATAGGGTCAAGCTGAAAAAAATATACATATAAGTCAAGTTTTTGAAACGTGCTGTTTACAAAAAAGTAAAGAAATAAACTATTATAAATAATTAATTTGAAACAGGTTCCTTTATTTCACAATGAAAAAGTCTCTAAAATATATGTTACGCAAAGTATTTAGTACACGTATGTATGTCTTGCTTTCGTATCTCGTTACCATTTATTTTCATATGAACTGACTTGGACAAAGCTATCGGCATTCAATATGCATTCTCTGTGTTAGTGAAGCAATGTTTCGATATTGTTTCAATCGTTCAATGGAAATAACTTTCCATTATTTACAATATAAGCAAGAAATAGGAATTAGAGTTGCAAAAAGAAAGAAAGAAAAGAAAGAAAAAACATGGGAACGGAAGAACGGAGAACTTGTCACTCATGTTTAACGTCCTGTAGATGAGTAGAAAAATAAATAAAGTAAGAAGTTAAAATATTTTGCAGGAAATTCAAGAACATCTATTCAGCTTGGTTCTTTTTTACGAGTTTATATAGATTAATGTATGGTATCTAGAAAGATATAGATAAACAGTCCAACCAAAGAAGTAATTCTTATATATTTTTTTCTGTTATCAAAGATTTCTTTTTAGTTAGTCTTTTCTTACATATCATAATCGTAGACAAACTGCAACAGACAGGGGTGTGGCAATCTAGTCAGTGTGATCTTTTTATTATATAAATATTCTACTATTTTATATAATTTTATTATATTAAAATTGTTTAAGTTTAGTTATAAATTATTATATTCTAAGAATGATATATATTTTTTAATAAATGTCATTAAAATCGACAATTGTGTTTCAATTAATTTAAATATGGGGAACTTTCATACAGGTTCTGATAGGTATTACCATGCACTACCATGTGTTATTTTAGAGTTCGTAAAATGCTTAAGTAAAGTTATTCTTTTGAAAAACAAAACAGTCAAGTGCGAGTCGGTATCGCCCACCAATTTCATGATTGTAGGTCAACGGGGAAAAACCTATAAATGTTATCGAACTCACAACCCCGACTGGCCTATATTCTTTCTAATATATGTAAAGCCAGGCATATAAGCACCTCTGAACCTCTACAATGTATTCCTCGATGCTCGATGCTTAAATAGGCCTCAAGCTAGCAAGGGATTATCTGCTAAGGAAGTCCGTTAACATGTAACGGACATATGTAGTACATTCTAGAGCGTTTTAGTACTAATTCTAGTAGTCTTAGTATATTATATTCCTCTTAGTATCTATTGCACTTAGTTGGAGAGACCATAGTGGCCTTGTAATTATAAAAGGTTATGGGTTCGATTTCCACTTGAAGGACTAATTTAATTATTAATTAGATTATTTTAGTTATTTTCAATTGTCTACCACCCACTACGTCGAAGTATATACTTTTCTTAGTATACATTTCTTAGTGGCGCAATGGTACAGTGTGTAATTGTAAACGGTTTTGGGTTTGATTCCTACTTCGGTGATGAATTATATTTTAATTGTTGAATTCTACCACTCAAGAAAATTGGCCGAGAAGTGGGTAAAATAGACTCTCGTAAGCGGTAAAAGGCGCTGCAATAAAAAAAATAGATATCTTCAAAATAAATAATGTTAAATAAATGTGGATATATGTTTAAAATAAAAAAAATGTTTAAAATAAATAAATTAATGTCATAAGTAATCTAACGTGATAAGCGAATCAATATTTCTATTAATTATTTAATACTATTTATATTTAATGAGTAAAATTGCATACCTAATTTACAACAGTTTTCACAACACCTAAAACAATAATATAACATTTTCTTACAATAATTCTTATATTTTCCAACATAAGACAATATTAGTCAACTACCAATATCAGACAGAAAACGTAAAGTTTAATATTGTAAGAGAATTAAGACATTATCATAGTAATATATCAAAAACGAAGCTATATAAGTAATTTAAAATGCAAACAACTCTGATTGATATAGGCGGTGATAGGAAATAATTTTGATCCGCTTTTACTAAATTGAGTAACATTTAATCCATTTGGGTCTGTAATCACTGGGCTTAATCCTACCAAGGGTTGGATATCGATTACAATTTTACGGGTTTCATGGCGGAATGCCAGGACGTCTAATGCCTTTGATTCCGATGACAGCACAATTTGAAAAGGTCTTATAATTGTTCTTTTTTAGTTTCATAGTAGGGAAATTTGGGAGCAGAGGGAAATTTGGGATAAGATACTCCGTTCCTCGAGTGATGGAACTCAACGAAGAATTTGTTTTTTAGTGTCACATTGTATCCCGCATTCAGCCGGATAAATATTTTTTTATGGAAATAGACAAGGCAACCGAGCGACCCCGTGTAACACCAGAGGAGCTACAAGTGGGTTGCCGGCCTTTGAGGCGGAGATAGATGCGCTTTTTGAAGGGACCCAAGTCGTGTCAACCTGGAAACACAGCCGCAGGTAGGCCTTTCCACAGGAAACCACCTTTTTCTAGAAGATAGAGGGAACCTAGTGTTAAGACAACCCGTTACCAATATTCCGTTGAATTCTGGAAGCATTGCGTGTTGACATCAGAGCGAAGAAATGAAAATATTAAATAACCCAATTCCTTGAGTGGGAATCAAATCCACTACCTATCGTGTTTAAAGTCTCTAGGCAGTCTTGTATAAGTATATTAAAATCTAAACATTATTAAATAAACGAATAACCTTCGATTCGTTCGAAAATTTCCCCAATATAAAGCGTAGTAACTAATTGAACTGACATTAATCCTTTCTATAAAGTTCCGAAATGTATTGGACTCGCTAATTTTATAGAGGCCTGCCAATTTATCTAATAAAATAATATAGGAAGGGTTCACCCGTCAGGTTAGACCCGTTGTCTGTTAATTAACAATTTCATGATCGAATGACGCTGTAGATTACCTCCTATAGACTATTACCTGTGTTGATGGCAAATAGATCCTCGTAAAATGTATCTGGACTTGTGCGGTATTCTGGGAAGAATGTTATAGGGAACATGGGAAGTGGAAGGGAAGTTTACTTTGGTTTACGTGAAAATAATGGCGTGGGCGATTCTCAGATAAACCTTTCCATTACTATCATTGGTTGTCGAAGTTACCTGAATATTGTGATATGTAAAAATATATAAATAAATAATCATCTAAAATTTATTATAATTCAATAAACATTCGTATAAAAATATTAATTTTATTACAAAATACAAAAAATATTTTTTCAATTGTTAAAAGGAACGTGAACTACCCATACATACAATATCTATTTAAAAATCGCAATATGGAAAACTTTATTAAACTCAACAAGAGGCTCAACAAAAACAAACAATTGCAACACCTTTTAAATATTTTTCAGCTTATGAAAAATGAATGTAGAAATATTTTTAGTTTTCACGCCATGAAAAAAGAAAGCTTTAATCCTAACAGTTCCCAACAGGAACTATGAATGAAATTGAAATAGCAATCAAATAGATCCCCAGAATAGCCCCGTGTCTATTCTGCAGCTCGTCTGACAACTTGCACTTGCTTGGGGGTTAGGGGATGGGGGTTGTCAAGGAACTATCTAAGCTTGTTTCATATAAGCGAGCTCTCAGGTATATTACTTTGGTGAATAGCAAATTTGTGTGTAATTGGTAAGCTTTGAGATAGCAAGAAACTCAGCACTGAAGCAGGAATATGCAAAAAATTGATCCAATAACAAAATTTAGTGGGTGTGTGGTTCGATTTCCACTCGAGGAAATATATGATATTTCCATTTTATTCGCTCTGGTGTCGAGGCAAAACGCGGCGTTAAGTTCCGCCACAAAACACGTAATGCTTTCAGAATTCAGTGGATCTGCCATTAACATGCAATATTTCTCTAATAAGCCTCTAAGTTTTAAAGATTATGATTTACAGTACGGAAGTAGATTACCTCCGAAGATATAGAAAAAAAACAATACAAAGAAAAATAAACAATTTTATCTTATAATATTCTATTTGTTCTTGCCTAATAATTAGTTAAAATAATCTTTAACGTTGAAATGGGGCCGTCGATGTAGTTTAAAATTTATTATGTTATTCTTATGCATGCAAATCCGGGATCCGTACCTCATGTTCAATTGATTGTATGTAAATATTTAAAACCCAAATCGCCCGTGATCTATGAGAGAATTTTCACAGTCTTTAGATAAATAAATGTGTTTATAATTAATATAAATAAATTTATAAGTGAAAATTAATTATTGCTAGGGTAGGATAGGATTTGGATACATAAGGATTTGAATATTTGTTTTTTACTTATTTGTGTTTTTAGCTAAAATAGGGTAAATTTTGTGATATTTCGTCAATTATTAAAACTACCCTTAAATCTGGATTTACAGAGCTTTAGTGCTAGAGAAACAAAGAAAATGATAGTTAGTTCTTGTTAATAGTAATAGAAGAAGTATAATTAAAATATTCACACAGTCGTGGCGCGGGAGCACAAGTGTATAAATGTAAACGCGACTGGTTGTGGGTTCGATCCCCACTCCAGGAAATAAAATATTTAAATTTATATTTACATTTCGTCGCTCTGTTGTCGAGTCGTTCACCACTCAACACGCAATGCCTCCAGGATTCGGCAGAAAATGATCTTAACACTAGGTTCCCTCTGCTTATTCTGGTGCGCACGGAATACAGCGTGGAGCTGATGTAATTTTTTTTATTATGAATATTTTAAACTTTTTTTGAAAATATTTAAAAATATTCGTTTTATTTTATTTTGGCATATATAATAAAACAAGTACTAAAATGCATATCTTCTTTTTTACTAAATAATTGCATTAATAGTTTCGTAAATTACGATATTTTACATTTTGAACTGATAAATCTCATGTTTACAACGGCATCAATGAACATCTTTTATATAAAGACGCAAGGCCGCGTTTAACGACGCTAGAAATACGAACAACCTCGAGCCTGATAATACAACAGACGGACGAGCGATAAAAATATCTATTAGATTTTTATTCACGTTTTACGTACATGAAAATAATTAAAATGAGCATATTGCATTTTTATCCAATATTTAAGAAAACGATGTTATGTAATTATATTAATTAAAAATGTGAATATTATCTTTGTATATATATTTTACGAGTAGGTATATTGAGGCCAGTCGTGGCGCAGGTGCGTTAGAGTGGATTCGATTCCCAATCGATGAAATAAAATTTAATATTTACATTTTTTCGCTCTGGTTACGAGGCAAAGCGCGGTGTTGAGTTACGCCACTTAACATGCAATGCCTTCAGGATTATGTGAAAAGTAGAAAAAACCATTGAAGCATAGTTCATTTTATTATTCATCTTTATTTTATTATCTGATGTTCTTAACGGTATATTTTTAATTTTCAACTATAAGAGATAAATAGCTTATTGCTTTAGTAAAAGCTAAAGCTATTAGTTATACCCAACGCCCCGCCTTCTCTCGCTGATTTAGGAAAATTATTAATAATTCATTATTCCGGAGATTGAACTCACAAACCTCGTTCTTACAGTCGGAAGTCCTGCTGCGCCGCGATGGTGTCATAAAAGAAATTAACCGACTCAATTATTAAATATCTTGCAATATATAGCTGCAAAAGAAATAGCGACAGTTGATTATAAAATTATAAAAAGCTAGTTAACGTTGAATTTAGCGCACGAAACGAAGCTTAACCTATAAAAATGGTATTTTTATAACATAAAATATTTTGAATTTCATAATTAATGGTGTACGCGGACAGTATTTTACGCCCCCGATCGAGTTTTCGTTTGCACGAAACGAAAACGAATGTTTCGCTTATTTGCTTTGCTTCGACGCGTTTTTCCAACAAATGGTATGGTGTGTATTTCAATAAAATAAAACTCGTAAAGTGCGAGTCGGACTAGCTTACCGAAGGTTCCGTATTAATTTCAGGATTATAGGTTAAAGGGAAGTACAGATAATATAAGTTATTAATTATATAATACCTATAAATTTTCACTTTACGTTTTTTCACTTTCTTACTTTGTGCCAGATTTCACAATTGTAAGTCCACGGGAAGTAATAAATTTTTTCGGGGAATTCCAAGCAAAACGCAGCAAAACTGATACATAAATGCTCGTATCTTTTGATAGCGTTGACTTAGAAGCTTCATTTTTCTTTTTCAAAGGACCATAGATATAAATATTTAATATTATTTTAAGCTTTTGATATCTTTATGTGGTCTCGAGATAAATGGTCTTCACAGACGGACAGGCAAATAACAAAGTGCTCCTATAAGCATTCCATTTTTTACCTTTTAATGTACGGAACCCTAAAAATTACAATACCCGTTCAAACTAACCGCTTATGAGGCTCGGAACATAAATTATATCATAAATTTTTATGGCACCAATTTTTGATTCAATTGTAGATAAAAATATTTTATGTTAGACATATTATGATACGAATGTTCTATGGTTAGCTGTCGTTTGTTTATTGCTTTTTTATATTTAGCTTTCATATAATTTTTACTATTATTTAATTAACAAACAGAAAGTAATTAGTTATAATTAAATAGTTATAGTTCTATAACTATTTGATTGAGGCCTCTATAGGCCAGTCGTTGTGCTGAAGCACAAACTTAAGTGACTAAAAACGCAACAGGTTGTAGGTTCGATACCCACTCGAGGAAATAAAATATTTCATATTTTTAATTCCTTTTGTTGATTGGCGGATCTCAAAGACGCGCTTTGCCTCTACACCAGAGCGAAGAAATGAAAATATTTAATTTTCTTAAATGGGAATCGAACTCACAACTAGTCGCGTTTACAGTACACGCTTGTACCCTGCACCACGTGGCCAATTATTTTTAATAATTACCCCATAGCATTAAATGGCGTTCAATTAAAGCAAAAATATGTCAGAGAAATCCCAGATATTTTATACTTTTACTTTCAACTTTAGGACTATCACGAAACTGTTGATTATTTGATAACATAAAAATATATGAAATAACAGCCTATTTTTACGGCACAAATACCGCGGCCGTTAACCTTTGTTATTTATAGTCGACACTATTTAAATAAATATAAAATAGAATTTATATTGTTGATCTTAAAATTTTTAAAGTAAATATTTAGGTTAAATTTGAAATTAAGAAGTGATGAGAAGACTGGAAGTGTTATACAATTGTAATTTTGATGCTTTGGTGGTTAATTTCTTTTTAGCTTCACGCTGTATCCCTTGCATAGCAGGATAGGCGGACCTAGTGTCAAGATACTCCGTTCCCCATTTTCCCCTGTATTCTGGATAGCGTGTTCAGTGGCGAAACTTAACGCCGCGCTTTGCTTCGACACCAGAGCGAAGAAATGCAAATATTAAATATTTCCATTTCTTCGAGTCGGGATCGAACCCACAACCTGGGCTTATTGTTATTTGATGGTTAATGGTTCATATTTATGCAGGTTACGACGAAGTGGTCTTCTCATTAGAGTAAGAGTAGAATAGCTTTTCATGGGTACTCTACTATGTTCTCCACTTTCCCTCTCAATACGGACAAAAGGTGTTAAGGTGTTAAAAGTTTAGTTAAAATATATTTTTAAATAAAACGTATGTATTTTTTATAATAATATTGTATAATTTTTTTAATAATAAAATTAATAAGTATTCTGATTCCATCTTACGATTTTTTTACAAAGAAAATGTAAATTTTAAAGTATCATTTGAATTTAGTATGTATACTTAAAAGATCTTGTAAAATTATCACTGAGTGCAAGCTATAAAAGAATTTTTATTAGCGTAGCCTAAATAGTTTCTAAGAAACTTCTGCCAAGATTGTAAGTCATTAAAATATTTGTAAGGAACCTAGAGGGAACCTAGTGTAACACTCCGTACGCCACTTTCTGTCCAATTTTGGATTGCGTGTTCAGTGGTGGAACTCAACCCCGCGCTTTGCCTCGATCGGCACTAGAGCGAAGAAATGGAAATATAAATTTAAGTAAATATTTCATCTCTTCGAGTGGGGATCGAACCCACAACCAGTCGGCTTTAGTCACACTTTGTGCCTCTGCGCCAGTCGTGCCAAATTTTAATATCTTTTTTAAAAGGTATTTACTTTTATCGCAAGAGGATAAAATGATCGACTTTGTCGGTCTGTCCACCTACTGTCGGTGTCTATAGAAGCCATATGTTGGACGTTGAATGAAATAAATACAAAAAACCTTAATCGGTACGCGTATTCGATGAGGTGCAATTTGTGAAATCTTTTCATCTTGGAATCTGTGGAAATTACGTTTTATAGTAATTTATTGAAGTTTAAATTTATTTTTATTTACATTTTATTATTTTTTTAAAGCTTATTTACGTCTCTCTCCCCAATTACCAAGACATTTCATGTTGAATGGGAAAACTTAATGCCGCGCTCTGCCTTCTGGTAAGAACAGCAATTTGAATATGATAATAATTCATATCCCCGAATGGAAATAGAACCCATAACCGTCGCGCTTATAGTGAGAGTGAGTCAGTCAGTCTTCAACATTTTCATTTTTTCAGGGATGACTATATTATAATTGTTATCAAAGTTTCAAATAATTCCCTTCTTCTGTCCATTTTAATACAGTTATTAAGTAAATGTAGAATTATGTCTTTTTTTCAGGAAAACATGGGGTCGTAGATCTAGATATATGTTTTGTATTTCAGCTCGATATCTCCAAGCGTTCCTGGGATAAAGGCTCTTGAAAGACAGACAGACAACAGACGGACGGACAACAAAGTGATCTTATAAGGGTTTCTTTTTTCCATAAAAGGTACGGAACCCTAAAAATGTTGTATTAAAAAATGAATATTTGAATTAGTAGATTCAAAAGCAAGAATTAAATATTTATACTTTTACGAGTGTGAAAGAACGCTTTGTGTCTGTTCTCTATAGTAAAAATAATTTTAATTTTTTCCTCTCCTTAATATTCTTTTGATATATAAAGTACTTGCGTATTATAACTAATTTATATGAAGAATAAGAAATGTCTCAAGTAAATTGTAATAAGTTCTAAGAAACAATAATATCTTTTTGTTTTCGTTTATGAAATAACGAGAAGAAAATTATTTTTTATTTATTTCGTTTTAGCGTCACACTTTTTGTTATTAGAGAAAATGATTTAATTATAATCATTTCACGCTTAGGGATCACATTGCCACCATCGGAATTCTTTAAAAAATGGGGACCGGTATTAACACTAGGTTCCTTCTGCCTACTCTGCTGTGTGCGGGATGTAACGTGAAGCTAAAAAAAGATAAATCAATGCTTGACACATTGCCTATTTTTGCTCTGATCGCAGGTGCCTTGTGCGGAGACACCCCCATTCCTCATTTTCCGCTTAATTCTGGATTAAAAGCGGGTGGAGTGGAAGAACTCGATGCTGCACTTTGCCTCGTTACTAAAGCGACGAAATAAAAATACCAAATATTTCATTATCTTGAATGGGCATCGACCCCATAACCTGTCGTGTTTACAGTCAAACGTTTGTTCCTCAGGCGCAAAAGCGAATTTTTAAACAAAATTTTCAGCCAATAGTTCCAGAGCTTAGCGCGTCAACCAAACAATCTCTCCAGTCTTCAATGATTTTCAAAATTATCTACATCATTCCACAAAATTCAATATTATGCATAATTTACATTTTTCATGTAAAAAAATATTATTTAAAAAGACCATGTCAACGTACCCACCCGTCTAGATTCTCTTGGATTGGATTAATACTGAGATGCTATCAACAATTCTTAATTTAGCTGCCGCCTGCAACTTGTTCTGAAATTAATCTGCTCTCAGACGCAAATATCCATTAAGCTCTCTGATAACATAAGCGGACAAAATGAAAATAATAATTAAATTATTATTTAATTTTTTTCTAGCAATGCAGCTGATAGAAATATAAAGAACTATAGAAACATATAAAAGGTTGCTGTAGTATAACAGTTTAATATGATTATTTATTATAGGTGGTGTCGAAGTGGTGGTGTCAATGTCTCCAGAATTCCGCGGATAGTGGGGAACGGAGTGCCTTAAAAATAGGTTCCCTCTGCCTACCCTGCTGTGTGCAGGATACAGCGTGAAGATAAAAAAAACATATAAATATTATTATAATAAAGCTAATATATAACTTTAAAGTAGAAAAGAAATTTACGAAAAAACACAAATTTATACGTAAATTCGTTTATTGATTCCAACGAGTACAAATGTGTTTTCCATTCTCTGGCGTTAGAATAGATTGATGAAATAAAAACATCATAGAGTAAGTGATGAGAGGAATATCGACAGCTTACGTGTGCTGATCGCGAGGGTATAGCACTGCCAATCTTCCAGCTCCACGTTGGGAATTTATTGATATAAGAGTTAAATAACTTTGTTTACTCCTTTCAGTCTGATCCATAGATGAATGTAAGGTTATACGAGTATTTCTTATTTGTAGTTTAAAATGAAATATCATTAATTAATTTTATTTTATTTTTAGAGCACATAAAAGCTTGATTGGTTGTCCCAGCTCCAGTGCTTAAAGCATTAGAGTGTGATGTAAATAAAATTAGATTTTTTTCATTTTAAAATAGAAGTCGTTGGAAATTCTAGTTGATTGATTATATTGAGTGTAGCGTTTCTTTTTAATTTTTGGGTAAAAAATTACAAAGTTAATAATAAGTCTTATTTTAAATATATTAATTACATTTTTCTTAAACATACAAATACATGGCTAAATGCAATGATAGAATATTGGAAATTTCCGAAATTCTTTTTTCTACTTATCTTACTTACGTATCTTATTTTCAGCTTCCGATAGGAGCTCTTTCTTTCTTTCTCCCTGCCCCAATACGAGATATTAGCATTCAGTGCGGCAGCGGAAGAGAAGACCGCGCTTTGGCTTACCAGAGCAAGGAAAACAATATATTCTCCCAACTGAGCATCGTATCTACGACGGCCAAATAGATAAAAAAAGGATAGGAACACTGAAAATATATTAAAAATACACTGGTCACTTAGGTTATACGAATTATTTTTCAAGATTTAATTTAGTTATATATATGTTAGTTAGTTTAGCAGCATACAACTATTTATATTTCAGCTAAAAAGAAAGCTTTATTTTCGTACCTTTTGATATTTTTTAAACATGTCAGCTGGAAAAGGCGGAAGGAGGAAGTTCCTCAATATGTCTAACGAACCACGCTAAAAACTATTGATGACTGCGTTGATTGATCTTAAAGAATGGTTATAGGGTCAGAGATGAGTTTGTATTAGAATAAATCATTTTACTAACAACGTGTTAAATGAGGCATATTTATGTAAGTTTATTTTTATTGTGAGTTAGGGACTGTCTGGAAAACGGCAGACTGAAAACACAACGGCTGTGGGTTCGATTTCCATTACATTTCCATTTGCTCGCTTTGATAATAATACAAAAGCGCGGCGTTCAGTTCCGCTACTCAACACGCTATGGTCTACGCTACCAGGATTTTGGGAAACACATTGTCTTATCATTAGGTTCCCTCTGCCCACCCTGCTGTGTGCAGGATACAGCGTGAATCAGCTGATCGTAAACTATACTTTAGATATAATTCTTCTAAAGAATTCTTAAAACAAGTACTCTTTGATACACTTACATAGGTGTGTTGCGAAACGTAAATATTAACCAACTTTAGTTCTACTTCCAGTCTAAGATGTACTAAAACTGCAGAATTGGATATTTTAGGAAAACGCCGGAACCGGCTGTGTAAACACTGCTGTATTTAAAACTTTACCCGCAACTTATAGTATGGGATGGAAGTTTTTGATTTTATTCAAGTTTTCTTACGTATGAAAATTGATAATATTTTTATTTTTTATACCCAGAAATAATTGTCCATATTTCTTAAGTGGTGGCTTTGTAAAGAGCATTGCTACTAGAGTGAGCTATTGATAATAATTCCTTTAGTGTTTGTGTCACAGCCCACCGCGACAATTGATATTTTTATGGCCATCTTGAGGCCAGTCGTGGCGCAGAGACAAAGGCAGAGGCAGTGGGTTCGATTCCCCTTCGAGGAAATGAAATATTTAATATTTTAATTTCATCGCTCTGGGGTCGTGGAAATGCTGGAACGGGGGGGAATGCCTACTGTGAGCGAGACACAGCGTGACACTAAAAAACATTAAAATATCCTGCTATTAAACTATTATAATATTTTTTCTTTCCTATAATAAACAAAACAAAATTTTAAGCGACATGACTTACGAAAGTTACGTAAGCCCGTCCTGGAGTGACGACAGCGGTGGTCGACAGCATTACGTTATTTCAGTGGTCTTTCTTCGAATGAATTTCGTTTGTAGAGGAAGCTCAAAATACTTTTAATATTTTTGTTCTTTTTAATAATACATATATTAGAAGTTCAAGTCAATTATACATATTACAATTATAATAAAACCACCGTGGCACAGGAGTGTGACCGTAACACGACGGTTGTGCGTTCGATGCTCATTCGAGGGCATAATTAATATTTTCTTATTAAGTCCTACACCAAAGCAAAAGCCCGGCGTTCAGCTCTGCCACTCTACACACACCGTACCTCGAAAAAATCGGTGGAAAGTGGGGAGCGGAATGTCTTACCACTAGTTTCCCAAGTTCACTCTATTTATCCTACAATATACAAGAAGCTTGGAAAACTTTAAAATATTACATATTTTACCCAATATAACTGAAGAAAAAAAAATTGTCGTCATCCTACGTCATAATTCCATTTGTCCGTTAACATGTCCCCGAAGTTAATTGTACGAACGCAACCGCGTGTATTTATATACGTATGTAACTCTCGTTGGCAGTCTCGTGTATTTCATATTATATATATAAACTAGTGGACCCGAACGCGGCTACGCCCGCTTGAACTATACGAATATTTATTAAATATATTTATGAAATTATTTTCAGTTTTCAATAGAGAGATGCGTAAAGCAAGCTCATTTTGGGTGACGTTTTCTAACAACAAATTTTGCAAATCGTTGCCTAGCAACGACAGTTGTTATTAAGATGGCGGAATAAATTGTATGTAAAATTAATAAGTATTTTAATATATTGGTATATATGGAAAATATTACAAATATGAGAAAACAAAGTATCCTATGTTCATCCCGAGACCCTCAAGTATCTCTATATGAGTATTTTATCACAATTAAATTAGCGGTTTGGCCCTGATTGCGTAAAAGACAGACAGACAGAGTTACTCTCGAATTTATAATATAGGTATGGATGTAACTCTCGTTGGCAGTCTCGTGTATTTCATATTATATATATAAATCAGAAGAATGCTCCGCAGAAACCCGCAATGAGATTAAATATTTTTAATGTGAAAAAAAAGTGTGAAGCCACGATATTTTTCTTTAGGAATCAACCAATTCTCAAAGGAATGGCGGTGGAAAAATTTGTATCTGTGCTAAAAATAATTTACATCGCTCGTTTCAGATTGTTTTTCGTAAAATATTAATTTGCGGCGTCTTCTTATTGTTTTTGTTAATTTAATAATGTTTTATACTTATGTTGATAAATAAAGTAAATCGATATTTTCCTTTAATCCAAAGTGAGGCCAGTCGTGATGCAAGGGCACAATCGTGCGACTGTAAATGATAAGTCGTTCGTCGTTCGTCGGTCGTTCGTTCTAGTCAAGGAAATGTAATATTTATTTATTCATTTTCTTCGCTTTAGTATTGAAGCAAAGAGTGGCCTTGGGCTCCGCCACTAAACTCGTAATGCTTCCAAAATTCGTCGGAAAGAGGGAAACGTCTCAACACTAGGCTCCTTCTGCCAACCTACTGTTTAGTCCATCTGAAAGAATTTTCTCAACAGCAGCACAGGTCTTCCTTTTACAGTATAGGCGGGAACCTAGGGACCTAGTATTAGAACACTCCGTTCCCATTAAGAAAGTTTCGTTTTTCACTTTTTGAAGAATACTAAAAAAAAAATAATGTACCCCAAGGCCTATATGAATAACAAAAAAAAAATATCAAATATTTTTGATAAACCAAATAAGTACAGTATTCCTTATTTGACGTATCAAATTGTATATATTGAAAATCACATTTAACGTTCGCGCCCCCACAAAAGTAGGTCTAGATTGACTTTGATGAATGTGGCGCTCGGAGGTGGCTACAGCCACAGTCGAAAAATAATATAAAAGTTGAAACTGCACGGAAATCCTTTTAGCGGATCCAGACATTGACAAAACGGACCCCTTTTTAAGCCGGTTTCCAAACAAAGCTTCGAAAGATAGAAGGACATATGTTTGTTATTCTAATCTCGTTTTATTTAGTGTTTATAAATATATATTTTCTGTATAGAGTGTTATAACACTCCGTCCTCAACTTTTCATCGAATTTTCAGTATGTAAAGTAACAGAATTCAACGTTGCGTTTACTAGAGTGGAAAATGAAAAATATAATATAGAATCGAATCCACATCCATCGTATTTGTCATCATCATCATCATTATCATTTGTCAAACCCTGTTCCACTGCACCATAACGGTGTTATATATATTTAAATTGTAACAGATTTAATTACAGCGGTGTTCAAAGATGTAATAAAGAATATTTTCTTAATTACATATACTGATTATCAAAACAAGAATAGTAGTATAAAATAGCATAGTATTAGTTGTATCTCTCTTCTCTTTCAACTTCTCTCTTTCTTCTCTTAAAATATGTATTTTCTTTTCGTTTATCAAAGTTAACTACTAATCAAGATTTTTATAGCAGCATATCTATATTAAATTGTAATTACTGTAAAATGCAAATACACGCAATGCTTCCAGAATTGCGCAGAAAGTGGTGAACGGAGTGTCTTAGCTCTAGGTTTCCTCTGCCTACCCTGCTGCCTGAAGCTGGTTTTTTTACAGTAAAATAGATCAGGAAAGTTTCCAAATCTTTTACTTTTCGCCATAGATATTCTCTTAAAACTTCATAATTTCATTTGCAACGGGTAACATAAATAAAAAACAAAATGACAAAGTTGTTTCAAATTTCACCAAGTTACGGTTTGTTCGGAAGATGGTGCGTTATATTTTATAGCATTGAATATTAATATTTGGGAGATAAAAAAGTTTCAAAGTTTAATAAGTTTGTAAATAGACAGGCTTCCCTCGATATTCTCATCGCTTCAAATAATGACTGTGGGGAGTGGCAGAAGTTATGAAATGCAGGCTATCGTCATCTGCGTACTGTAGCTACGTGTGCTGGTTGTGAGTTCGATTCTCCACTACTGTATCGAGATACAGCGTGGCACTAAGAAAGGACCTTGAGGTCAGTCGTGGCATAAAGCGTGACTTTAAAGGCGACTGGTTGTGGTTTCGATCCCCACTCGAGAAGATGAAATATTTATTTAAATTTATATTGCCATTTCTTCGCTCTCGTGTCGAGGCTGAAAGTGGTGATCAGAGTTCCTTAACACTAGGTTTCTTCTGCCTATCCTATTGTGTGCGGGATACAGCGTGAAGCTGATGGTGTTTGTATTAGGATCTCTCCGCTTTTCAGTTAAGAAATGTTTAATTTCACATAATCTTTCCGCTTCCGCTTACCACACAAGCTGTATAGCTACGTGCTGCGCTACGAAGTTGCCAACATTAAGGTATAGTGTTACCAATTTGAAGAACTTGTACTAAGATGTAAACTTAATATGATCTACTGGTGCTGTTTGTATTTAATTACTGAAACGTGTTAGGTGCACCGTGTTGCCAACACTTCGATCTTTGTATATACTTAGGGAAGATAAACTTTTATCGTCCAAAAGAAATATTCTTCCTTCGGTAACAAGACAACGCAGCGTTGAGTTACGCCACTGAACACGTAATGTCTCGAAACGTAAGCTGAAAAGCTGAAAAAAGAAATAATAACCTCTAATTCGTATCATCACGTCATTCTTCATAATTATTCTTAGACCGCAATCCACAACGTATACGAAAATAGAGTAATAAAATGCATACTAAAACTGTATAAAAGTCGAACTAAACCTTCAAAATATTTTAGTTTGGATGACAATGCACGATAAGGTTTGTGACTTCATTCTAAANGTTACCAATTTGAAGAACTTGTACTAAGATGTAAACTTAATATGATCTACTGGTGCTGTTTGTATTTAATTACTGAAACGTGTTAGGTGCACCGTGTTGCCAACACTTCGGTCTTTGCATATACTTAGGGAAGATAAACTTTTATCGTACAAAAGAAATATTCTTCCTTCGGTAACAAGACAACGCAGCGTTGATCTACGCCACTGAACACGTAATGCCTCGAAACGTACTTGCTTTGTCTTCTTTGTATACTGAAAAGCTGAAAAAAGAAATAATAACCTCTAATTCGTATCATCACGTCATTCTTCATAATTATTCTTAGACCACAATCCACAATGTATACGAAAATAGAGTAATAAAATGCATACTAAAACTGTATAAAAGTCGAACTAAACCTTCAAAATATTTGTCGGACAGACAAGTGGTTTTATTTTATTTGATAAAGCTTTGAAATTTGAATATTCATGTACCCTATAACTTTTGAATAAATATGAATAAAAATATTCCTTTATTCATATGGAATTACGTTAGTCATTGCGGTAACAAAATTGTTTTTAAAAACTGTTGACATGGATGCTAAAAAGCATATTTATTTTGTAAATATTTATTTCTATAGTAGAAATAGCTTTCATTGTTTTGCGATTCATATTTAACCTAATCTACATATTATGACATATATGACTATTTTTAATATTTTTAAGCTGTTATTTCCACACTTTTTAAAGTAATATGCTAACAACATAGATATGTTGTAATAAGCCTATAAGATTTTAACGTTGCTTCATGACAACATATGGCTCAGTGGTCAGAGCGTTTGGACGGTTTCCAAGAGGCGTGGATTCAAATCCCGCTATAATAGAACTTTTATACGTTTTCCAATGTATGTTTGTGTATGTTAATATATGTCATGTAATAATATTACGTTAATTATATGTTTTTTGGGGTTCCGTTCCTCCAAAGGAAAAAACAGAATCCTTATAGGATTACTTCACTGTCCGTCTGTCCGTCTGCCGAGATCACTTATCTCGAAATCACGTATAGGAGGCATCAATTTCATCATTTTTGGTGTTTTTGGTATGAAATTCGCCGCCTTATTAAAATCTATAGGCCACTTCTCGTTGATCTTCATTTATGAAATTTGGTAAGAAGAAGAAGAATTTATAATACAATAGAAACAAATTATTACAAATTTATATATGTATTTATTTTGTGATTTTATTTGTTCTCCACATATACATATAACAACAAACAGCTGTACTTCTAGTTTTGCTCCTATTCTAAAAATGATACGGATCTCTCAGTGGGCGAGTCCAACTCGCACTTGGCCAGCTATTATTACATCATTATAAATAGTGATGTGACTATATATATATATATATATAGATTTATATCTATATATCTATCTATCTTTATTTATATATGAAATAGTCTTTCCTTCGTTGGTGTGACTCCATGACAGACGCAGTAATATAACGTACGGCCGGGTGTGTGTGACGTATATTGCAAAGCTACGTTTGTTTAATAGTCAACGAACTTCCCATACCACACTCCAAATTGTATTTAATATATTTCATATATTTCATGTAAATTATTCTAATACTATTCTAGATTATTATTGGATTAAGTTCAAACGTAAATAAATTTTTATATAGAAATTCTCTCTCATCTCTCTTAGTGATGAATTTTAAAGATAAGTATTAATAAAAATAAAAAAAAATCAAAATTTCATAAAAAAAATAAAAATCGTTGCAGTAATACTTCTAAGAGTTTTTTAATATAATTTGTGGTCGATATTACCATCCATACGGAGAAGAGGCAGAACGCTGAAGAATTCACCGAATTCTTCAACAAACTAGTATATGCATATCTCGTCTATCTTGTTCTATTTGATACTTAATAGTACATTGTTAGATTAGCCTATAAATAGTTAACTAACTTAATACTTGCTTGCATGAATGGGTATGAAAACTAATAATTGATATTTTTCCTTATCTTTTCTTATCTTTTTTAGCTTCACGCAATTGTATCCCGAAGAAATGAAAATATACATTTAAATAATAAGTAATATTATTTAACTTATAGAGGCCAGAGTCGCAGGAACACAAAGTGTGACTGTAAAACCGATTGGTGGTGGGTTCGATCCTCACTCGAGAAAATGAAATATTTTTTGAATTTATATTTTCATTTCTTCGCCCTGGTATCGATGCAAAGCGTGGCGTTGAGTTCTGCCACGCAACGCCTGCAGAATTCGTCTGGGGAACGGAGGTTAACACAAGCTTCCCTCTGCCTACCCTGTTGTGTGCAGGATAATGCGCCGAGCTGATAAAAAAATATATATTCCTTATTTTCCATGCAAGTAACATGAGATGAAAACACTGCACCCAGCAAGGAGGTTCTCTACGCCACTGTTGCCAACATTATGACAGCGAAATATAGTTTAAAATGAAGAATTAATTCTATTTAATTCAAGAAAAGCATATATTTATTTGTCAGAGTAAAAAATCTTATGGAATCGCAAATACACGATTACGTTATCCAGCAGTTAGGTCTCGAGTTCACATTCATAGTGTTGCGTCCGGCGGAGCTTGTCGCTTGAGAATTTCGCTCAAACAATAAAATTATAAGCGATTTATAAATAGATTACAGTGTGGACCGCCGTCGGTTCCGTAGTTCCACCCAGGAGTTAGAGGATCAGAGGCGTGTGCTGCGCGCGCGCACCGGCTGCCGACTGCTCGCAGGTTTGTACCACACCTGTTACACCTCACAATGTCATTATCACTATTATTATAATACACTTCGCGTAACAAACCCTCAGTCATCGCCTGCCCGCTTCCGTAACGTCGTGATTTTGGCAATGTCTAATATATTATTAGTTGAAAGTAAGTGAAAATAGATGTTTTTTATTACTAAAAACTATTTGAATATTATTCAAGTTTTCACATGACAGAACACATTTTCATTCAGCCTTTCAGCGTTTGCTTTAACCGAGCGTGTTCTTACGGTTAACTTTTACGTAAACTGTTTTTATAGTTGAAGTTTTAATGTTAAAGTTCCGTAAACTTCGTGTAAGCTAATTAAGATATGCATTTATATTAATTAATGCGGCTGCGTTATATTTAATGTTGCTAATTATATATGAAATTATATAGTGCAGCGTTGAGTTACGCTTCTCAATACGCAATGTTTTGAATTCAGGCAAAAACTGAAGAACGCAGTTTGAGTAGATTCTGATTGACTACTTGGTTTTTCATTATTTTTAATTCTTTTTACGTCATCCTGTATCTCACACACAGCAGGGTAGGCAGAAGGAACCTACTGTTAAAACACTCTATTGCATGTTTAGTGGCAGAACTCAACGAAGAAAATGAAAATATTTAATAGTTCATTTCCTCTAGTGGGAATCGAAGCCACAACCTATCGTGTTATTAACTGTAGTAACATTTTGAGCCCCAGCACCACGCCTGGCTTTTTAAAATGATATATTTTGATATTCTGTTAGTTAATCGAGTTTCATGTATAAAAGCTAGACGTGATGTCAGTAGACAGTTGCGAGAAATGTAGATTATTTCTGTTGATAGCGTGGGCGGGCGGTGTTTAGCAACTTTTTACGCGTCCTAACGTAAATGCAGTATGAAATTAATTTTGATTTTATTTTGAGTGACGACCTCGAGTTTATATTGGAGGTGACTTGTACAGTTTAATTTATTAAAGGTTCTCTTTAAAATGAGAGGAATTCTATTATTTTTTCTTTAAATATTTGTGTCATGGTTGTTTTTGCATATAAAATGTATATACATACAGAAAACGTTAAATGTTTTAAACTTATTATTTAGAACATAAATATACAAATTAATGGCCAGTAGAAAATTGTATATGAGGCATCCAGAAATATTATACAGACTGCCGGTAACACTCATAATAATAGAGTTCAAATTCCCAAACAAAAAAATATATTTTTTAAATACACCTAGTTACACCTTAAGAAAAAAGAACCTTACGTTTAAAAAAAAACTTACAACATGATCGGTAATCCATTTAAGACTTTTCATATAAAATTCTCTAGACTCTCACACTCTAGTATTAAGAATGGATGGCAGTCCTTTGAAAATTGTGCCACTTTTTCGCGACAACAATATATTTTCCCGGAAGCTTTTCTTTATTCATATCATTCTCTAGAATTTTAGCGAAAAGAATGGCTTTTTGAGGGATTTTCGTCAAATTTTAAATTTCTTTATAAATATGTTTTAGTTTTTGAAAACATAAAACGAAAACTTAAATAATAAAAAAAATAGTTGGTTGGTTTGTAAATTATAAAATATGCAAATTATATGTATATGATACAATTAAAAGAAAATATCTGAGATGACTAAGATTTTTTAGTTTTAGTATTATTTTACGCAGCTTAGTAACTGTTGGTACTTATAGTATTTGTTAGTAAACAAAGTCCGTCCAAAATGTTATCGTTACCTAAATGTATTTTATTCTTATATAAAAATCTATAAAAAAATTAATCAAATATATCTATAAAAAAATAAATCAAATCTGCTTCACCCTGTATCCCGCTCACAGCAGGATAGGCAGAGGGAACCCAGTGTTTAGACAATCCGTTCCCCACTTTCTGCCGAATTCTGGAGGCATTGCCTGTAGAGTGGCAGAAGTCAAGTATATAAATATTTCACTTCCTCGAGTGGGGATCGAACCCGCAACCGTCGTGTTACAGTCACACCCGCTGCGCCACGACGGTCTATATTCTTATATAAATATAATATATTTAAAAACGTCTTAGTCTCATAAATTTATTTAAAGTTAAAAGATACATTACATAAGATTCCAATAATTAGCATTAGTAGCGTATACCAATTGACTGCCAAATACATAATTTTTCTTGGCAAGTCCTCCGGAAATGTGCAAAGTAATTTATTCGAAACGAACATTAATAAAATGTTTCAGTGTTGCTAGATTATTATTATTTTCTAGTAATTTTAACTATTTTAGTGAAAAATCATAAAAATTTTTCGTAATTATTTCCGGTATCGGGTGGCGTTTACAGATTTTCTATGTAATCTTTGCGCACTGCTGTGAGGTTTGATGAAGTCTGGAGGCATTGCGTGTTGAGTGGCGGAAGTTAACGCCGCACTTTGTCTCGACACCAAATCGGAGAAATGAAAATATTGAATATTTAATTTCCTCTAGAGGGGATCGATCCCACAGAACACCACAACTGCGCCACGTCTGGCCTTACTTTGTAGTTAATTAATCTTATTACAAGTTTGACGATACAAATTGAATACTTTAAATAATACAACCTGAATAATTTTCTCTTGAAACGTAAATTTAGTAAATAATTATCAAAATTTAAACTAAAATAGTTTATACGTGCGATCATAAATTTAATATCTTATACCAAATGAAAGTAGCGCTAAAATGGAGACGTGCCAACTATGACGTCTTGTAAGGCGATCCAGGTGTTTTTCTAAGTGTTAATGAACTGGTATTATTAATATTATTTTTAACTTTCTTTGTAGTGCTTGTAAGTTCAAGGGTTTTAGAGCTAGCTATGATATTCTGAATACCCATAAAGACAATGTGCTTTTATTTATATCTTTGTTTTATCAAAATAATATTTTTATGTAATTATATTTAAGAACAAATAAAAAAAATCTTCTTCATGTCTTAACACTGGGTTCTCTCTGCCTACCCTGCTGCCTGCGGGATACAGCGTGAAGCAGAAAAAATCTTATTCAGCTTCTGCATGGAGAGGAAACCTAACGTTAAGACACTCCTTCGTCATCCAACGAATTCTAGAGGAATTGTGCGTTAAGTGGTGGAACTCTTTCATTTCCTCAAATGGAATCGAATCCACAACAACGTTTGCAATCCCACACGTCTGCTCCTGCGCCACGACTGGTCTCTTCTATCATGTTATAGATATAGATAATAAATACTATATGAATCAAAATAGAAAGATCCCCTGATATACTGCCAGCATGTGACCAGAAAATATACAAATGAGGGTAATTTAAATGCTTAGTTAGTACGTTAGATATAAAGATATAATTTTAAATTTAGTTTCTAATTTGACATATAGCTATATTAAAGTACATCGTAAATTATATGACGTGGACTTTAAATTGAAATGGTGCATTTACTGAAAATCCGATTAAAATTAGCAACGTGGTGGGATTAGAGAATGTTGTAGCTTATTTTAATAACTTTTCGTTTTGTGTATTGAAATTTATAATATTATCATCTTAGCTCTATTGCGGACACGCCAGTGTGAACTAAGGGAGCCTAGTGTCATAACACTCCGTTCCCCATCTTCGAACTCAAAACCTATCGCACCACGACTGGCCTCTATTTATTTTGTTAGCATCTCCATTGGGTCTCTTAACAATGATCAGTTGGCAAGAGAGAATGCTATTTATTTATTTATTCGGGTCAGTCGTTGGACCAGGGGCACAAGCTTGTGAATGTAAACGCTACAGGTTTGGGTTCGTTTCCCGATCGAGGAAATAAATAAATATTTAATATTTTTATTTAGCTCTGCTCTTTAGCGTTAAGCCCGCCTTTTGTACATTGTTTTTTTTGTAATTTTGTGCAATAAAGTATATATAAATAAATAAATAAATTTTCTTTACTCGGGTGTCGAAACAAAGCGCGTTGAGTTTCATCACTGCCTCCTGAATTCTGAGAAAAATTGGAAACGGAATGTCTTAACACTAGGTTCCCTCTCCTTACCGTGCTGAAACTAAAAAAATGTTTCTACTTACGACTTAATAATGCATACTCTACCAACATTCCATACTCGTATAATACTATTTCTGAATGGAATCCATTCCAGAAACCAAATACGTCATATTTACTGCACAGTACAAACCCGTTTGCAATAAACAGTACGTACGTATGTTTGTATGTATATATATATATGTAGCACTATTTCAATTTCGAGGTCGCGCTTCGAAAGCTAGTTCTACATGAATAATGGGAGTGTGCTAACAAAAATTATGAAAATGTTATTTATACGAGTGGATTTGGTATTTTAGTTTAACTTTGGAAAGTAAATAAGGATTTGTTATTTGTAGAAGCCAGTCGTGGCGCAAGGGCACAAAGTGTAAATGTAAAACCCACAGATTGTGGGTTCAATTCCCACTCGAGGAGATGAAATATTAATTTAAATTTATATTTCCATTTCTTCGTTCCGATGTCGAGGCAAAATAGCGGCGTTGAGTTATGCCTCTCAACACGCAATGACTCCCGAGTTCGACAGAAAGCGGCGAACGGAGTGTCTTAACACTAGGTTCCCTCTGCGGGATTCAGCGTGAAGCTGATGTTTTTATTTATTGTTGTCTTATTTTTCTTTCGTGGCATAATGGATTAATGTCTATATGTAAATTAAATGATTGTGGGTTTGATACCCACTCGAGGAAATGATTATATATTTAAATTATTTTAGTTTTTTGACTTAATAATTATGATGTGCAGTGACGAGTTCCGCTGACTCTCTTGATTTGTGTATAAAAACGGGATAAAGCGTGAAAAACTATTAATTATCGATTTTTCACGCTTTATTAGCGTTTATCATTTCAGTGTATGTAAATTCGGTTTAAAAGTGCTAACGAAAATATTTCTTGACTATTATTTACTTGATTATTAAAACAAAGCAGCTTTTTTAACTATTGTCTTTATGTAACAATATAACTAATGAGTGGATTTGCTTTAACTATAGGTGTACTATACTATAATAGTTTATATCTACGTATAATAACGCATAAGCCTTGACCCATTTCGCATCTAATTTCGAACTTTATATCATTGCTATCGCTATCGCAGCTAGTTTATACATATATATTTAGATTGATGAATTTATAATAGGTTTTCTGTATTGTATATTTAATTAATTTAAATAAAATAGAATTTATTATTTAAATGTCAGATATTAACTCTGCTTAAGTTGATACAGTAATCAACAATTTTTTTATTGGTCCTCGTCATCGTTCTCCTATTCTGTTCTCCAAGACCGTAGTGGCGCAGTGGCACAAGCGTGTGCTTAAAGGGGAAAGCTGTGTTAGATTTGGTGTGATTGTAAAAGCTAAGCTAGTGGGTTCGATCCAGACTCGGGTAAACGGAATATTTATTTCAATCTATATTTTAATTTCTTTGCTCTGGTGTCTTGGCAAAGCGACTCAACACGCACTGCCTACAGAATTTGGCAGAAAATGGAGAACGGAGTGTTTTACCACTACCCTCCTAGCATCCCTCTGCCTACCCTGCTGTGTGCGGGATATAACGTGAAGCTGACAAAAAAAAACACAATTCTTACATTTAACGTCTACATATCCTGAAATGATGCCAAAAAGCCATTTACGAAAGGAACGCGCGTCGCACACCATAATAAGTTATATGAACTTTATTTATATACCTATTAAGTTCTAAAATAAGGTCCTCTAAAACGCAACGCGCGCTATTCCAGAGCATTTAATAAAGGCCACACTCATTGCGGTTGTAATAGCGAAATACAGCATCACTTGCCAGCAATAAAACACATCCGTGGACATGGTTCCAGCAGGATATACTAGCTGTTGCTGTGAACTAAATGTAAGGGAATTGTCAAATTTCTAATATCTTTTTTTCTTTTTTAAAGTGACTTTTCTAAGGTGTTTTTAACATTTTTAAAGTGTTATCCATACTTGGGAAAGAAAAATACTTTTTAGAAAACGTATAAAAATTTGAATATAGCGGGGTTCGAACCTGCACCTCTTGTAAACCGTCCAAGCCATACATTCTCGCTACGTTATGGCTTAGTGGTTGGCGCGCTTGGAGGGCTTACAAGAGGAGCAGGTTTAGATTTTTATACGTTCTCTAAAAACCATTTTTCTAAGGTAGTTGGTGTGTGGGGTTAGATAAACTAGGTGCAAATTCAATTTCCACTCGTTTTTTTGCCTAATATAAAACCCCAGTTTTTTTTATGAATTATATTATGAGCGATATGAATGGTAGGGGGAGGTCTTGGTGGACCTTCGAAAACAGTATTAATGATACTGGAGTAAGGTTACGTAACAAGCATAAGGATATCAAGGGATAGCAAGGGATAGAGCGTGAAAAAAGAATGAATAATTGCTACCAACGAAAAAAATATATAATTAAGTGTCCGTTCTCTATATTTATATTAATTAAAAAATATTTCTCTAGCTGTAAGTAGTAGCTGTTGTTGAAAACAAGCAATCTATTCGTTAATAATAATAAAACTTATTTGGATCTTACGTACTTTTAATCCTTTCAGGGGTTTCTTGTTTTTGTGAAAACAGACTTCCTCATTATATTACACCTATAGATAATAGAAAAATATATTTATATTCTAACATTTTAATCTTTTGAGTCTCTATTTTTTTATAATATATAAACAAACAAGTGGACCCGAACGCCGCTACTCCCGCTTGAACTATACGAATATTTATTAAATATATTTATGAAATTATTTTCAGTTTTCAATAGAGAGATGCGTCAAGCAAGCTCATTTTGGGTGACGTTTTCTAACAACATTCTTTGCATATCGTTGCTTAGCAACGACGGTTGTTATTAACATGGCGGAATAAATTGCATGTCAAATTAATAAGTATTTTAATATATTGGTATATATCGAAAATATTACAAATATGAGAAAAAAAAAGTATCCTATGTTCACATCCCGGTACCCTCAAGTATCTCTATATGAGTATTATATCACAATTAAATTAGCGGTTTGGCCCTGATTGCGTATAAGACAGACAGACAGACAGACAGACAGACAGACAGACAGACAGACAGACAGACAAAGTTACTTTCGAATTTATAATATAGGTATGGATTTAGATGTAGAAATGAAATTTAAAGTGACGCAAACGACTATAGAAACGTATACCACGCGTGAGTTGATAAAGGCGCATATATCTCCTGCAGTCGTAATTGCAGTAAATACGCGGCAACAGCGCCCACTAGCTATAAAACACACATATGTCGGCTAAGATACTGTACGGTTAGCAGAAAAATTGTTTTTTCGAATGGTTTGGAAATTAAATAATTTATTTTTTTGTTATTTTACACTTTTCGCTGGATTGATAGAAAATTAAGTGATAAATCGCTCTGTTATTTAGTGATAAATGTAAGATAATTTAGTAATTTATGACTTGAGACTTATCGGAAAATCGAATTCACTACCATCGATTGCCGCACCAATAAAAAAAATATTGTCTATTTTTTTATATTATAACTTCACACTGTATCTATATATATAAATGGACTTGTCCTCACTGACTGAGGTAAGAGGCACGCACAGCCGTAACCGCTGTGCGTAGAAACGTTAAATTTGGACAAATTTTTACTTTCGTAATCTGGACATCCACTGAGAAGGGATTTTGAAAAATTTTAACCCTAAAGGGGTCAAATAGGGGTTGAAAGTTTGTATGGAAAAAAAATTAAATCGGCACCGATTTTTATAAAATTTGAAATTTAGATGTTTAATAGTATTTAATTGAACACGTGTTTCATAGTTTTCTAGAATTCTCCCCCTAAGGGTGCAAATAAGGGGTTGAAAATTTGTATGGAAAATTTTTTAAATGGCCACCGATTTTTATAAAATTTGAAACTTAAACACTTAAAAGTATTTAATTGAACACATGTTTCATGGTTTCCTAGAATTCACCCCCTAAGGGTGCAAATAAGGGGTTGAAAGTTTGTATGGAAAAATCTTTAAATCGCCACCGATTTTTATAAAATTTGATATTAAAACTCTTAAAAATACTTCATTGAACACGTGTTTCATGGTTTCTCAGAATTCACCCCTATATAAGCAAGCGAAGCTGCGCGCGTCCGCTAGTCTCTTATATAACAGGGAAGGTTTAGAGAACTTGGGAACCCAGTTTTTAGACTCTCCGTTGCCCATTAAGACACTTGTTACCTCTTTATCTTGTTACCAAAACCGCCGATTCCTGAGTCTCAATGCCGCGTTAACAGAGCGAGCGAATTGAAAATATTCATTCATTACCTTGAGTGAGAATCGAATCTACTACCATCGCGTTTACAATCGCACCTTTGTACCCGTGCGCCAGACATATCTACAGGTTAAAACTAGTTAAGATATCTCACAATCGAGATACATTTACCTGCTGACGGTACAAACGTAAAGAGAAATGTAATTGTGATAGTAGATAATAAAGCGTTGTTTTCGCAATTCGCCCGTTATAGAGGTGACTTTGGAATTGCTCGGGTGGAACGTGGAATGATGCTCTGTTTTCTTCTAAGGTTTATTTCTAGGGTTGAATTTAAATGGATATGATAATTTTACTTGTCTGGAATTTAAACTTGTTGTGGCGCAGCGGTGTGTCGGTGGTCGTAGGTTCGATTCTCTTTGGGGGGAATGGAATATATTAGTTTTCTTTCTTTAGTAACAAGATAAAGCCCGACGTTAAATTTCGTCATTCCTATGTCCATGACGTTTGATGAGTGATATTTAACATTAAGAAATGTATTTTGGATTTGGATTCGACTCACCGAGCTGTTACGCGATGAGTGGCGCAACTCAACCCCGCGCTATGCCTTGTTACCAGAGTAAAGAAAATATTAATGTAAATAATAATAAATAATAATTCACTTTCTCGAGCGGAAATTGGACTCACAATACGTTTGCTACTGCGCTACTATGACCTTGAAGCGTTTTATTGAATCAGCTTCACTTCTGCGGAGTTCTGCTAGCATTGCGTGTTGAATGGCAGAACTTAACGCCGCGCTTTACTTCGACACCAGAGCAACGAAATGGAAACAGAGATTTAAATAAATATTTCATCTCCTAGACTGAGGATTGAATCCACCACCAGTCAATTTTACAGCCACCCTCTGTGCCCCGAACCACGACTGGCCTCAATATATTGAAAAAATTTAATATAATTTACATGAAAACAAAATATAAGTTAAATAGGTATTAACATGTTCGTAGGTAGGTGTAGGTTCGGCACGACGCCAAAACGTTAATACATTTCACAGACAATAACTAAACAGTGTCTATAACTGTATCCAGCTTTTCTTAGGCTAATAAATTAAATAATTGTTAAATATTTGGGTTATTTATCGTGTTTTGATTCTATTTCATTATAAATTGTAAATGTTCTTCTTATATTGAAAATGAAATCTTAATTTTTCCGAGATCTCCGCAGTATAATGGTACAGCATCAGAACGGTAACGCGATGGTTATAGGTTCGATTCCCACTAGGGGAAATAAGTCAATTTAATTCCCCTCTACTAACAAAATAAAGCGCGTCGTTAAGTTTCGCCACTCAACACGGAATGCCTCGAAAATTCGGCGGAAAGTGCAAAACGTAATCTTACTAGGTTCCCACTGCCTTACCTGCTCTATGCAAAACCTGAGAAAAAAAATACCATTTATTCACCTTCCTTCCTTACTTATTTATCAGTAGAAAAGTAATATTTCATGAAACAAATAAAAATCTTGCAAATACACCTGTAAACTTACAGCTGGTTTACAGCTAGCAGTAACTTGAAAGCGAAAATTTTATATATCACATCGTAAATGCTAATTGCTTATAAACCTACTACCTAAGACTTATAAAATTCATATTAAAGTTATTGCCCTAATATTGGTTATATACCTTTATTACTTAATATCCAGAGGCCAGTCGTGGCGTAGGGGCACAAGCGTGAAACTGTAAACGTGACAGTTTCTGGGTTCGACTCCCACTCGAGAAAATTTTTTTTTTCATTTCTTTCAGCGCTCTGGTCGCTCGAGACGCAATACCTCGGAGAAAAATGGGCAACGCAGTATCTTAACATTAGGTTCCTTCTGTGTACTTAGGTTCCTTCTGTAGGATACAGCGTAAAGCAGACAAAAATATATATATGACTGTACAAATCTATATTGAAATTTTGAATACATTACAAGACAAGTGTTTGTATAAGGTAGTACTGGAGTTATACTTAACTAGGATCTTCCTATAAAAATGGATTCAAATCTTTTTCCACAATTCCAATGTCATAGTCATGTGTCACAGTATATAAAATATATATAAATAATTGATACAGATTTTAATTACTGTTTTAATATCAAATCAGCTTTATGCTGTATCCGGGACATAGCATGGCAGAGGGAACCTAGTGTAACACTCTATTCCCTAATTTCTCTTTGCCTCGACACCAGAGCTAAGCAATGGAAATATAAATTTAAATAAATATTTTATCTTCTCGAGTGGGGATCGAACCTACAACCAGTCGGTTTTACAGTCGCACTTTGTGCCTCTGCACTACGACTGGCCTTACCTTATTACCCAATATAAAAAAATATATTATTACAATAATTTCTCCGTCATTCTTCAAATTGCCCCCCTGAAGAGTTTAGAAAAGAAATAATTAGAGTATCGCCACCAATAGCAAGTTGACGTTAACAGTAAATAATGGGAATACAATCGCTTTTTATAATACATTTATATATAATAGCTTTATAAGTGAAATTGTGGTCGTGCCGTCGTTCGCATGGGTGAAATTAAAATTAATTTGTATATAGCAGTAATACTGGTATTAAATTACTATTATTATGTTTTTAATTTCTTCAATTGTCAAATCTATTTTCAATTGTACGTTAATTGAATAATATTATTTTTAAAAAATAATTGAAGTTTAAAATATAAAAAAGCTTTAAATGGTTTTTTTGGTAACTCTAGTAATTGTCAAGGATATCAATTTACATAATATAATGAAATTAATAATATTTTAATTGTTAAAATATTAATTATATGAATATGTAAAATTATATTAATATTTAAATTAAAATAAATAAATGTTATTACATGTCTATTAGAACGAAATTAATTTATTTTAATACTTAATACTAAAATTTACTAAAACGTAGCGGGATTTGAACCCGTGCCTCTTGGAAAATCCCTAAAAAATATTGAAAAGAGGAGAATTCCAAACAAGGCTAGGATTACATGTCCAAGAGCTCTAACCAATTAAGCTGTACGTTCGCGTTCGAATACAGCGAAATATCTGAACGATTGTTAGTACTTCTATAGAAAGATTTTTTTAAATCTTCTTCTATATATTTTTTTTATAAAGTATCCTTCTGAATAGATATATGAATAGTTTCATAAACCCATTTTGAAGTGGATTTTGTGGCGTCAGTTTTATTTGTTAACCAAATTTGATTAATTTTCAATACTAAAATGAAATCTTAAACTTAAATTTAAATAATAAATAGTTAATAAACATAATTTTTTTACAAAATTCCATGGAAGTTATTATTTTTTTATAGACAACTTTTTGGAAATGTAAGTTTTTTCCTAATGTATTTTGCAAAACTCTTCTAGGTATATATTTATATTTTGAATATTTCAATACTTATGATCTTTATATTCTTTTTGTTTCCTTAATAAAAATAAATAAAATATACATTACGATTTCGTACCACTTTCAAGTATCCCTGAAAAACGATTATAACAAATAAGTTAATGAAATACCTTTACATTCTGATATTTTAAATGATTTTATTTGTCCTGTTAAATATATATAAAAATATTGACATAATATTGTCCTTTAATGCCCCTTAAATATACACATAATATATTTTATATATATATATTCAGAAAATACAAATGACCTTCAAATTTAAAAAATATATATATAGCTTCTCTAGCCTGTATTGCTAACTAGAACTTTTCTCTAGTTCTTTTATTTTTACAGTGTATGAAAATAAGCGCACGCGCCGGTGACAGTCGAGGCTACGTTGTCCTTGAAAATTCCAGTAAACAATACTTATATATTATTTACGAAATGAAATTTCTTTAAATTTAATTTTTTTTATGTACTGTGATGTGGATTCTATATGTTATATATCTATATTTTTAACCGACTTCTGTAAGAAAAGGAGGTTATCAATTCGACTGTATATTTTTTTATAGATTTTTAAGTTTTTAACTGTTAAACATATGCTAAATATGCTGCCATATATAGCTTAGGTACGTCGTAGTCAATATTCTTACACAATTATAATCATATAACAAGAGAACTCGCTCGTTTCGCTTGTTTTAATTATAGAAAAGAAACTTATTTTTTCTTTCTAGCGAAAAAATACTTTGTTTTCTCAAATTCTTCTATTTCTCTTTCACACTCTTATCTAAATTATAAAAATCACTTATTTCGTCCTTTTGTATATATAAATGCTTTCATTGCATTTTGGCCCATCCTATAAAAGTAAAGTACGGTGTTACGAATTCGAGCGAAGAGTGGAGAACTAATGGTCTTGACACGAAGCCAAAAAATCCTACTGGATTTACTAAACAATCATTGTATGCAGGCTAATTGCGCCAAATTCGTAGTTTTAATAGAAATAAAATTTTATTATTATAATAAATGTAAGAAAGACTTTTTATTTTGAAAATTATTATATAAAGGAAATCAATGTATTTAAATTTTCACCATAAACAGATTTTTTTTTAGTTTTACGCTGTATCCTGTAGATTGCAAAGGGAACCTAGTGTTAAGAAACTCTGATTCCCATTTTCCCATTTTCCGCTGAATTTTATCGAGGCGTTGCGCCTTGTATTGAACTCGCCGAGGTTTTGTCTCAGTGTCTGAGCTAAGAAAATGAAAATATTAATAAATAATAATAATTCATTCCCCCGAACGGAGATCGAACCATAACCGTTGCTATACAGTTCGACCTTTGTACCACTACGCCATGACGACCTCAAAACATAATAAGCAGATGTTTCCTGTAAATAATGTATTTATTATTTGATCATACATTACGAGGCAGCATAAAAATTGTATAAACACTAAAAATAAATACGATCTAATTTATTTTCATAGTAATTCTATTGTTCGAAATGATTTAGATTTTAAATATAAGATATTTAGGTTCACTTTTTGGGTACTTTTATTTATTTTAAAGTGCAATATGTTTAAATATTAGCAATATCTTCTTTACACAGATGTACCAGTTGGTTATTAATTATGTCTTCTTTTTTTTAATTGTGTGTAAGATGTGAATGTAAATACTCGTATATTAATAATATGTATTTTATACTTGGAAATTGAAGTATATTTATTCTATTTAGCATTGGATGCAATAATTCTTATGGATGGATGGATGGATGGATTCAATAATTCTTATTATTAAATTAAATTAATTCTAATTATTAATTATTTTCATTTCTACGCCCTGGCAAGACTCACGGCGTTATATTACGTCCTTTATCACGCACTATAACGTTTTTACGTGAAAAATGGCCATTTTACTTGACCTGAAATGCCTTGACAGTAGGTTCTCTGTTTTTTAAAACCGAGAAAGAAAAAAAAATCCATCCGTTAAAATTATAGAAAAGAATAAACTACAATTTATTCAGCCATGCCATTGGGAAGCTACGAACGACAGGCGATCATATTATGCGAGGACTATCGCTGTAGGAAATCTGCACTGAATGAACTTATCCTCAGAATTTGCCTTTCAAAGTACGAAAATTTTTCCGCAATCTTCGCCATTATTTCACGAAACATACGATCTATTACGTGTAAAATTGTATGAGAATTTTCTCAATTTGAAAGTGTTTTATAAGAAATTGGGTTTTTTATTCTGTTGTTAGCTTCAAAGCTTGTTCCGCTTACCGGAGCAGAGATGTGATAAAAAAGTAAGTCACTCTTTTCTCCAAACTCTTTCAAGTGGGTTCTTCAAGTTCTTTTAAGTGGTTTCCCCATTTTCTGCCAATTTATGAAGGCATTGCGTGTTGAGTGAAGGAACTAATTGTCGCGCTTTGCATCGGTACCAGTGTGAAAAAATAGAAACTGGACTGACCTCAACTATTGGTATCTACTTTTTAAATAACAAAAAAAAATCCAAAGAAATATCTGAATTCACATTCTTAATCTCAGGTCAGGCTCTTGTACTCTCTTCTCGAAATGACTACCAATAAAAACATTTATTAGAACCAAATTTATTACTTAGACGTAGTAAGTAACAACCAAAATTGCATTTGGTCGGTGCATAAAGGGAATGTCTCGTAAACTTTAAGTTATGTAACAGCCAATAAGCCATACATTTTGTTAATAGCTCCAAATCTTTTGTTTTTATCCAGGCTCCGTATATTTGGAAAAATCTGTGAGACGACGCGATTTAAGCGATATATATTTCACTATTTAAACGCATTTCGCATACAGCAGAATAGGCAGAGGGAACTTAGTGTTAAAACACTCCGTTCCGCACTCTTCTCTCAACCTTCGGAGGTGGAGAGAGGCAGAACTCAGCGGCAGGCTTTTGCCTTGTTGTCAGAGCGAAGAAAGACATCTAAATATTAATAAATAATAATATATTCCCTCGAGTGGGAGTCGAACTCACAACCGTCGCGATACATGTAGATGCACCCTGGTGCTTCTGCGCCACGACGGTATCAGCTTTCACTAATCCACTTTTTTATTTCAGCTATTATCCATGCCATCTTTTAAACGTTCTCTCAATAGCCAGCTTGTCCATTGCGGTGTGAAATAGTAGCTAAAAGTAAGGATTTATTGAAGCATCTAGAAGCTTCTAGAAAGAAAAAAATAGTTTATTATACATTCATTAATGTATGAAAGCTCTATGATAACTCTTTGAACAGGGTTAATGGTCGAATCTTGTTGGACGTCTGCCTAATGCTCACTTGACATGTATGATTTGTTTTATTTGTTTATCTTGATAGATTGTGGTTGATATTAGAAATTGTGGGGGGAAACGTTAATTTTATACTTTCTTTGTTCCTATGGGAAGTAATGTGTAATGTAAGTGTTCGTAATAATTAGGGGCAGTTGTGCACATGTGACTGTAAATGGAACAGGTTGTGTCTTCGGTTCCCATTCGTGGAAATGAAATGTTTAATATTTTCATTTTTCCTTCTGGCGTTGAGGTAAAAGGCAATGTCTTCAGAATCCGGCGAAAAATGGGGAACGGAGTATCTTAACACTAGGTTTCCTCTGTCCACCCTGCTATTTGGGGGATAAAGCGTGAAGCTAAAAAAACATGCCATAGTTAACCTTAAAGAAATATCAAACAATTCCATCCCACACTAATCCCCAATTAGTAATGAAGTAAGCATATTCTTGAAACACCCTTATCTGATGGTACGACAAGTGGGAATAAAAGATATTGTTACCAGGGCTTTTCCGAAAGCTTTCCTAATTTTCTTTAGAGAAAATGGTAATCGAATGTGCGAGGATGCAGGAAATCGTCGAGCGGGGTATTTTCGATGTTGTAAATGAAGTTTTGCTTGTACCAGCAATATCTTGGCTATCTAATTCTAAGCGTAATTTTATAGGAGTGGGCTATAAGCGTTTTATTTAACTTTCCGAATGTTTTTCTTTTGATTTGTTTTGATTTTGTGTTTAAAATTGTATTGTATTGTATCCCGTACTTCACTTTCCGGCATCGTGTGTTTAGTGCCGGGACTTAACGCCGCGTTTTTCCTCGTTACCAGGAACGAAGAAATGAAAATATTAAATATTTCAATCTCCTTAATAGAAATACTAACAGAATAGTGATTATTGCATGGATGGAGAGTTAAATCCGTGCTATGGAATATATTGTTGCGGTAAATCTGTGAATTTACGTGTTTTGGCACGAATTATGGGGACGTAAGTAGTTTACGTTCAATCTATTTGTCTAATTAGATCGTTATTGTTATGTTTGTTTACAAAACAAGCATACGAATATGAATAATAGATCATATTTTTGGTATTTAATTTTTCCACTTACCGTGGAATTGTCGAGGCATTACGTGTTGAGTAGCGGAGCTTAACGCAGCGCTTTTGTTTTACTAACAGAGCGAGACAAAGAAAATCATAAATAAATCATTCTTCCGAGTAAGAATTAAAACAATAACCATTCCGTTTTCAGTCACACGCTTGTGCTAAGGTATCCTCATCAGGGAAACAGTGCAAAATTAAAAAAAATTAAATGTGAAAGTCTCGATAAAGGATACCCGATACTACGCAGCTAAAACACAGGGGAAACCCTCTCCTGTTATGTGAAATAGTCCTGAAATAAAAGATAGTATAAAAAACATCGATTTTTATACGCATTTTTATAAGAACGATTACTTAAAAATTTACAAACTACAAAAGAAAGGTGAGTTATAAACTACAAAAAAAAGACTTATTAACTAAATATTGCGTGTATTTATATATAAAAAGAAGAACTGATATTATAAAATAAAAAAAACAGTATAAATGCTTAAAATTTAACGCAGATTTACTGTACAATGTCAACAAATTAACAATTTTCATGAAGATTTTCTGCTATTATTATGATTTTTGGTCCAAAATATCACATTAATTATGCATGAAAAGCGTCAAATAAAGGCTTTACTTAATTTTATTAAACGTTATTCCGATAATGTTGTATTGTACTGATTCATATTCAATTTTAAAACAATATGTGGATTTAATGATGGTCCTTTATACTTTATACTAATGTAATATGGAAAATTAAAATAATTTATAATTTAATAATATAGTTTTTTTTTCTAGCATCACGTATAGATCTCGCTCTTAGCAGGTTAGGCTCAGGGAACCTAATTCAATGATACTCAATTCCCATTAAAACATTTCCACTCTGTACTTTCTGCCGATTTCTGTAGTAATTGCGTGCCGAGTGGCGAAACTTAACGCCGCACTCTGCCTAGTTACCAGAGCGAGGAAATTGAAAACATGAAATAATTCATTTTCTTGAATGGACATAGCGGTATTTCAATCTACGCTTCTTAGAAAGCTTCTTAGATGCATATACATATATACGTTTTCATCAAGCTACGTCGATATTCTTATACGATTGTTACAACTTATTAACGAATTTTATTTAAATTTAAAGTTTTCTTTTTTTTATTGTGTCCAAAGAACATAATATTGTTAATATAAAAGAATATATTATATATTAAAATGTTGATCTTGGATTGCAGAATGTCGTCTACAACAGAGTCAACGAAGACAGAAATAAAAGTGAGTACATATGTCTACAATTCTCAATTTTGCAACTATGAAAATTAATAACAACGAACACCATTGCAAAAACAATGAATGGGAATGAAATATTTTAATTTCTGCACTTTGGTACTGAAGGCGCGGTGTTGAGCTCCGCCATTTAATACGCTATCTCTCAATTGCGATGGAAGAGGGAAACTGAGTGTTTAAGATTAGAATTGTCTATCCTGCGAGAAGGAGGAAAGAGCGTGACTCTGCAAAAAAATAATATTAACAAGAACGACTGTAACGTACGTGAGCACTTACAAAGTTTAATACTTACATATACGAGTATGTAAATACGGATAAGATTACTCTTACACAAATACTTTTTTATAACATTTAAAAGGCAAAAATTAAAAGCATTTAAGCATTTAAATGTTAAAAGTATAAATAAAAAGATTCATTTAAAAGATTCTAATTACTTTTTTCATGATACCGAGCTTATAAAATTGTTGAGAAGAACTTACACAAAAGTGCAGTATAATTAACATTCAGTGGAAATTAATGGTTTAATATAACGTAACAACATAATTTATATAATAGTATTAATAAATAAGTATTTACCCACTCGACGCAGTTGATATGTACCTTATGTAACGTTATGGTTATGGGTTCAATCCTACTCGTATGAATAATATAAGCAATATTTTTCATTTATAAATTGTTAAATAAATAAATAAAAGTGAAATATTTATTTAGGTTTATATTTCCATTTCTTCGCTCTGGTGTCGAAGCAAAGCGCAGCGTTGAGTTCTGCCATTCAATACGCAATTCCTCCAGAATTCGGCAGAAAGTGGGGAACAGAACTTAACACTAGGTTCCCTCTGCCTAACCTGCTGTGTGCGGGATACAGCGTGAAGCTGATAGGAATTGTTATTCTATAAATTTTAAACATTAGCGCAATATTTCATACTCCTGTATGAATGTTATTTAACTTCCAATATAATGGAGAGTGCTAAAGAAGCATAAATATATTATACACTATATGAATAATGGTAAACAATGGTAAATTAAAGCTGATGTTAATGGAAGCGGAGACAGGAAAAACTGTACAATAATCACTCAAAAGAAACCACGCGTTCTGTCGATTCGCCCAAGACAAATTGTAGAAGACGCCTGTTATTGGGGTCGCGCCCAAAATACATGGCGGTGCGCGAGCAGACGGCAGTAGGCGGCAGGCGGCGCACGCGCCGACCGCGCTTTACCATCGGATTCGAATACACTGGGTCATTTGCAATTGGATCTATATTTAACCGCTGAGACCGGATATTTGTGTGTGTATCGTAAAAACAGTTATTTTTTTTCATTTTAAGTGATGTGAAAATTGAAAAAAAGTGAAAATGTTTCTATGTTAAATAATTAAATTTCTAAAAATTTATGTTCTTGCAACACAGGAAAAAGTTGCAATAAATTACCTTTAACTTCTGTAAGTATTTTATATCTATTTTTTATTATTGTCAGTTTGCCAACTCGTTCAAAAGCTACAGTTGTTTTGATAAGTTAACCACAAAAAATTGGTTACACATAGTAAAAAATCTGTAATATTATTTCAGCACGATGAATCCCCCTTCAGCTTTATTTGGAGCTATGAATAAGGAGCGTAAACCATTCACATATACCCCAGGAGGGCTAGATCTTTCAGAAATTAAGTCAGAACGAATGGCTAAACGTTTAATGCGAAATGCAATGAGTCAAGGTGTACCTGAAACTCCAGCACAAACGGTCCAATCCCCTCCTGCTACGGGCATACCTAATGCAATACCGAATTTTAATTGTTTACCAGTACAAGTATTTCCAACATTTCAACTGCCGGCAAATCCAAAGTCATTATTAAGAACAAGAAGCAGTCCTAATCCAGTAAAGGAAACCTCTTCCTATTTGGCACCGCCTTCATCAACACTTGCTATTGATGATAAACTTAATACTGATCCATGGAAAAAAACAGAAAAATCGTTGCCATGTTACGACAGTAAATATGGTAGTTGTAATAGTAGCAATAGCAACAATATATCATCTACAATAAATTTTTCTAATAATCACACTCTATATGGATCTTCTAACTATGGAAGCAATGAAAATAGAAATATATTACTTCCAGAAAAATGTAATGATGTTGAAATTTGTCAAACGAGACCAAAAGGAGAAACAAATGTTATAGGGAAAGAAAATGCCCTAAAAGACATATTCGTATATGATTCAACCATCAACGAGAAAAACATGGATATTTTTCCAAAATTAGATATTGATATCAAAAGTATTCCAGTTACTTTAGCATCATCACTGCAAGATACAGATGCTACAAATAATTACGAACAGGTCGATTTGAAATTACTGTACACTTACTATATTTATATCTATATGTCTGTTTATATTCTATGTTATACATATTTACTCTACAAAATTAAAGAATAAAACAATGCTCTTATAATTATCGTGAGTCTTCTTAACTTTATTCATGTTTACTACTAATATACATATAATATTATAACATTTTTTAATATTGCATTTAGTAGCTGTGTATTTAAAAGTGTGTTACTAATAAAACATTTGTTTTTTTTTTATGTTTTCCTTTGGCATGTGTAAACAAAGTAATGTATTCATAAAATTCTTTATATTTTTCAGAAGGAAGTTAAAATTGTTCAGAAGCAGTCCAAAAAAGAAAATAAAACAAATGAAAATGGTGACGCTGAAGCAGATGTAGTGATCAAGCTGCCTTCGAAATCATCAGCAGCTAAGACCGAGACTAAAGTAGAAATTTCTAAGAAAATATTGCCTGATGGAACTATCGAAGANAATGTATTCATAAAATTCTTTATATTTTTCAGAAGGAAGTTAAAATTGTTCAGAAGCAGTCCAAAAAAGAAAATAAAACAAATGAAAATGGTGACGCTGAAGCAGATGTAGTGATCAAGCTGCCTTCGAAATCATCAGCAGCTAAGACCGAAACTAAAGTAGAAATTTCTAAGAAAATATTGCCTGATGGAACTATTGAAGAAACCAAAACAACAACAACAAAAACTACTATAGATGGCAAAACGGAGATTACAACAAAGATAGAAACTAAAACAATACCAAAAGAAGTAGATCAGGATGAAATTGAAGAAATTGAAGAAGAGGAAGAAGAAAATCAAGACGTCGTTATCGAGGAAAATATAAGTGAAGGTGAAGATGTGGAGGAAAAGGGATCTAATGCAAACATTAATGAAAATGGTGACGTAGTAGAAGAAAATAGTGATGAAGTAGAAAGTAAGGACAATAAGACTGATATAAAACCAAACGGACATATCATTACTGGTGAAGAGAAAGTTGAATCCAGTACTATTAAAAAAGTTGTGGTCTTGCAATCAACGCAGGATGACTCTGAAGAGGAAATCGAAGAAGAGGAAGAAGAGGTTGAAGTAGAAGATGAAGGAGATGTAGCAGTTGAAGAAGTAGTAATACTTAGAAAACCTGAAAGCAAATTGAGCAATGAAGCTAACAATACAGAAATTGAGAACGATAATAATATTCAAGAAAATGTTAAATTAGCAAATAAAGAAAATATTGAAAACCCACAAGATGAAATCGAACAAGACAAAGAAGAAGATGAAGATGAAGAAGAGTTTGAAAGTTCTACTAAAAATCAAAAAGAAGAAGAAGAAATAAATTATATTGAGGAAACTAAGGAAACAGAAGATATAGAAGAGCAAAATATTGTTAAAGAGGAACCAAACCAGCCGGTTGAAGAAGATGTTGATGAAGATGTCCAGGAAGAAGTTGAAGAAGAATTTGAAGAAGCCGAAGACACTGAAATGAAAGAAAAAACATCTGAAGAAGTTGCGAAAGGTGAATCAGATACTAAAACAGAAGAACCAATAGATTCTGAAGCTAAAAGCGAACAAGAAGAAGTGAACAAGAAACAAGAAGTGGAAAATCTTGGTAAGCATATAGAAGAAAAAGTTATAGAAACTGACGAAAATGAAAATATTGATAAACAAAATGATAAAGAAGAAATAGTGCACGAAATTAAAGTTCAAAGTGAACCAAGAGTGTCTTTTAGAGAACCATCGATACCTTTAGAAAAAGTAGAAGATGTTGAAATTAAACCAATTGGACCAGCACAAGAAATAATTAAAAAGTCACATACAGAAATAATTACCACCACTACAGATAAACCAAGTGGTGCTTTGAGTACGCAAACTGAATACAATAAAATAGAAAACATTGTAACGGTAAATCGAACTACAAAAATTCTCGATCACGCTTATGAGCAAATGCAGCCGTCGGTACCAACATTGAAAACATACTTTTCATCAAATGACGATAGAATTCTGTCAACTCCACAACCACTATCGAAACCTTATCAACCAATATATCCGTCTGAACCACAACCAGAAAGACGTCACAGTTTGCTGCTAGATAGGCTAAGTGTCGATCGTCAAGTGAATGCTTCTGATATTTATCAAAATAATTATCAAACCAACCAAAATTATGAGCAAAACCTGTGGAGTGAGCCTCAGTCAGAAGTTTTAACAGTAAGTAATGTAAAACCAAGTACAATATCCAAAGATCAGCAGTGGTATCACCAGATAAATAGAGAAAATACCATTTCTAGTGCTGTGCCATCAGCTCCGATTTTGCCAAGTCAACAATTGAGACAGACATATACTCAACCTCAACCTCAACCTCAAATTCAAATTCAAGAACCAGAACCACAATATCAAAGTTTTACGCAACCTCAATACAAACCCAAGCCAGAATTTCAACCATACGTTGAGAGCAATTTACAAAACAGTTACAGAAGTTCAAATGATTATCAACAAAGTTCATACTCGAACTATACTCCCAGCGCAAATTGGGCAAGCAGCAATTTTGATTCAAAACCCGTATCCTTAGCACCTTCCAGTCAACCAAATCAATATTCTTCTTTCAAAAAGGAATCAACAGATAGTTATCAAAAATCAACACAATTCTCTTCTTATGTGCCACCACCGTGGGAGCAAGATGCTAGTTACGTACCTGAAATTCAAAATTACTATCAACCCCTGCAATCTTCTATACCAGTTACGCCAAGCATTAACCAAACATGGAAACCTAAGCCTGCCAGCAAATTTTCTAAAAACACGCCTACTTCCTACATCCCACCAGCGCCAAATCAGTCTTTTGTTAAACCACTAACAGCTAGTGATCAGTCAAAGCTACCTGGTAGGAAAACGTATTACAGTGAATATGAACGGCGTTACATATCTGTACCGGAGTCTACTTACATACCTGGAGAAACAAAATTCCAACCACAGCCAGACCCATCCCCTCAATACTATTATGATAACAATGAACCAGCTGAGGTTGTTGAACCACAATGGCGTAAAGAACTAAGAGAATTCACAGAAAAAACCTCAGAAATCAGTAATCAGTATGAAAAATCGTCAGTGAGGCCGCCTTGGGAAGAAGATCCAAAATATAATGCACCAACAGAATATACAGCAACTGTTACTCCTACTTGGACACAGACTTTAAGACCTCGCACCTGGAGAGAAAGAAGCTACGAGCCTGAGTATATTGGGTCAAAGGCTCAACAAACGAACACGTTAGGACGAGGACGACCGCAGAGCTCATATCTTAAGAGCAACGTAGACACAATACCAGAAAGGCCTAGAGGTGTATCAGTGGACAGGTATAATCCGAATAACTATCAGTCTCCGCTGGCATCTGAACATCCGCCAGTACAAAGTCACACATTGAACCCGAACATTCATCCAAAAACTTACCATAACCCAAACGTGCCGGTATACCATTCTCGTGCTTCTGCTGAACCTAGGTAAGAAGTAACTTTATACAATTATTTTTAAATTATTATTGAATTAAAAGTAATATTTTAATAATCCGGAATTCAGTAGAATGTGGAGAGCGGAGTGTCATAGCATCAGGGTTCGTCTGACTACCCTGATACATGCGGGGTACAGCGTGAAGGGAAAAAAACTATAGATATATTTATATAGTGTTCATAATCTATGTTCCATATAGGAAGATATTTCATTTTTACTATTATTAGACATTATTGCGGATTTCCAAATATATATAATACTAAATATACGCCATTAATCCGTTTAAATAGTTACATTTAAAATGTATTCAATATATTATGTAAAAAATGATTTTTTCAGAGAGCACGTACCATCGTATCCACAATCACGCCCACGAGTTGAGTCCAAGGCGCCACCAGTTCAGTCAAGATCTTTCAAGTACCTCCAATGGATAACCGGAACTGAAGATTAAATTGTATATTAATAATGAAATTAGAATTAAATTAGTTAACAATCATCGAATGAATATCGATATTATTTGAAAATTCGAAATCGATTTACTAAAATGAAATTATTGTATACTGATATTTCGTACTAAAAGATATATTTTTACATTAATATAATTTTAAAATATTTTCGTTTATGTAATGTTATAATACATAGTTACAATGTTGTAATTCACTATTTCCTAGTCTATTTACATATCTATGCATTCTTCTTTAGTTTGAGCATTATTATTCACACGCGGCTTCGCCTGCTTAAACTTATTGTTAAATCTTCACATCAATTGCAGTCTATATTTTATTCTGGTGTATAAGCTGCAAAGTTTTATCTAAAAACGTTCAGTAGTTTTTGTGTGAGAGTGGAAACATCCATCCTCACAAACATTTTGATTTGTACTATTAGGAGCATTTGAATATTTTACCAGTTTCAGCTTTATAAGAATCACTCATCTATTTATATATATATATTTTTTAACATTACGCAGTGTAGAACGCTAAAATTTGGCATAGAGGTTTTTAGAGAGTCTAGAGAGCGAATAAGAAGGAAAGGAATTCTAAAAGCTCCTGTAATTGAGAAAAGGGCCTCCCAATTATTTTTTATTTATTTAATTTTAAATAATTTTCTTATATATATCATTACAACTTGTTACCTAACTTACCAGTTACTCTATGTATATATAGTGTAGGGTGATGCTTCACGTCTTTTTCTTCAAAAACACGCTTAAGTTCATTTCTATACTGTAGCTTGTACTTACCATAGGCTATTTACTTTTATTTTATATTTAATGTTAACACACGAGTACCAAACATTGTGCCATATTATGTTTATTTAATAAAATAGTCTATTTAAATAGTTGCATGAATCTCATTATAATAATTGATCGTTTTTTTTTTGTGAACTACTGTTGAGTTTTATGGATTAATAAATTATTAAATTATTATTTGTGTTATTTTACTTAGATTTTAGTCTTTCTGTATGTATGTTACTCTAATTATATATATTTTCTTTTCTTATAATAGATATACCCGGTCTCATGTCATCAATGGATAATCTTGAAACATCTTATGGTTGCTTAAAACTAAATAAATACTTCCTAGGTAATTTTTTAAGATATAATTTTTTTCCATTAAATGACGGGTTTTCATACTACTTTTGCTGCCAATAAGAGAAAAATGTTATAAACTAGCGGTCCGCTCGCGGTTTCACCCGCGTGAACTATGTTATTATTAATTTCTGTCTCCATGACTACGTCCTAGTGACGTCTATGCAAAATTTGAGACTCCTAGCATTTGTAGTAACGAAGTTTCATACAAACTTTCGACCCCAAAAACAACCCCTTTGAAGTCGAATATTGCAAATTCCCGTGTTAGCGAGCACCTACGTTCTATAAGTAACTCCTATGCAAAATTTCAGATTCCTAGCACTTGTAGTTTCTGAGATTTCGTGATGAGTGAGTGACCTTTCGATTTTATATATATAGATAGAAGAGAAGAAGATAGAAGATAGATAACTAAGTCAAAGCATATTATTGACGGTAAATGTATGAAGTTATCAATAGCTTTCCTCTTCTAATTCTGCTACATGCGAGTTTCAGCAAAACCTTTTTTAACCTAAAAATATAAGACTAAACGTATTATATAACCATATTATGAAATTTTGTAAAACACATAAGTTAATCCAAACAGTCCTAGGAATAAATGATTTAGCGTATGCCGAAGGATTGAAGTGAAAACTACAATTGTGTAAGTTTCAACATTCGTCTCTTCTAAACTTTTGGGTTCTGACCATATTTCACAGTAACAAAATTTAGGGCACTCAACTGTCAAAACTTACGTTATAAGGAAGTAAGTGCTACAGTCCATTGTGTGTTACTTTTACTTGAAATATTTTTCTTTTTTGATTCCCATTCGAGGAATCGAAATATTTGATATTTCCATTTCCTCGCTTTGGTAACGAGGCAAACCGCGGCGTTGAGTTTTGCCACTCAACACGCAATGGCTCCAGAATTAGGCGGAAAATGAAGAACGGGAGCGGAGTTCCTTATTACTAGGTTCCCAGGTTCTTTACCCTGCTATATGCAGGGTACAGCGTGAACGTAAATAAAAAGACAGGATTAGGCCAACACGTCCGAGCTCCGCCACAATGACGCATTTAAATTTAATACATTTAATTGAAATACTAAATGAACGATATTAAATAGATTACTTCATATATAAATTTTTGATTAAATAATAAATGATTAGCAAAATTAACAGTTCTATCACCAACTATTGTTAAAGAGATTGAAAATCAACAGTTGTGTCAAAATTACTCGATAATATTCATACGAATATTATTGGTATTGAGTCCAGTCCTGGTATAGCGGTACATTAGTGCTACTATACACGTACCGATAGTAGGTTCTATTCCCAATCGAGGAAATTAAATATTTAATATTTCGCTATGGTGTTAACACGAGTGTGACATTCAGTCCGTTCGTCGGAAAATGGGGAGCGAAGTGTTTTAACACTAGGCTCCCTCTACCTACCTTGCAACATGCGGGATATAGCGTGAAAGTGCAAAAAAAATCAAAAAAAAAGTTTAAATTCATATTCGTTTGTAAGTTTAAAAAGTCAATAATAAATTATTGCTTAATTTAAGAACAAAATCTTCAAGCTATAAGCTTCATAGGACAAGAAAATTATTTTAAAAAGTTTCCGGTACTGATCAATAGCCCTAAACCAATTTTAACGGGCCATTACTTTTAAGAGAAAAGTTTTCAAATTAAAAGTTTTTTTTATGAGCAATTACTAGTGAAGGGAGTTAGTGATATTGGTATTGCTCACTACAATAGCAAGATATCGTCTGACTGCAAATATGATGGTTATGGGTTTGATCCCCACTCGAGGGAATGTATAACTTGCCTTTTTTCTCCTCTCTCTCCTCCTCTCAATTCTGTTAAATTTGGGTGAAGAGTGATGAACGGAGTGTGTTAACATTAAATTATATTTGCCTGCTATATTTGAAAGTAAGCGATAACCTTAAAATAGAAGTAAAACTAATGTTTATTTATGGATTGACACGAGTTTTTTCAGTTATAAAATACAACCCAGGACCTCTTCACGTCAATGGTCCATGTAATATGAACAAATACATTTGTTAATACTGTAGCTCTTTTATTAGATGTACGTTGTACCCCATACAGAATCCTGCCTAATCTAGGTCGAGCGAACCTGGGAACCTAGAGTTTACATACTGCCGTTCCTCACAGTCTGCCGAATTCTAGAGGTGTTAAGTGTTTACTGGCAAATATCAACGCCACGCCACTTTATCATCAGAGCTTCGAAATGAAAATATTAAATATTTCATTTCCACGCGTGGGAATCGAACCCATAACTGGTCCCGTTTACAGTCGTATCTCTGTGTCCCTGGGCCACGACTGATATCAAATTAACCATCCTATCCTGGTAATAAATTATCCTACACTCAAAAGGTTCCATTAACATGTTATACAACATAATAAATTTTAAAATTAACATTTTAACAAGTTCTTTCTAAAAACTAATTAAAATAAAAAACAAAATGCCAAATCAGATTAGCAATTAACCTTAAAAATTTCACACTAAAATTTTCAAATGATTAATTTAGAAAATAAAGAGAAAAAGGAAAACCGCCCCTACAGTATAAAATGGCGAGCATTTTTAAATCCTTTTAGTTAAATCAAATGCAAGGCTGTGGTCACGTACTCTGTACAGCGCAAATAAGGATATACGCGTCTCTATCCTGCACCGTAAAAATCTCTTTTTACTGTCACGTTACAGGGAAACCCTCTTGTGCTCCAAACTATTCCACTTAGCCGACCCGAGGTAGCCTAGGTAGGTAGCCTGTGATATTTAAATGAATTCATTTTTCTTACTATATTAGGTATTTTAGATGCTAGCTTTAATATTATATGTGAATAGTTTGATATTGTTAGTGAAAACTTTAGAGTGGTGTTTTAAATTTTGTTTGTTTTTTATTTAATATTTTTCTATTAAGCTATAGTGTACACGAGAAAGAACAGAGAGTTTCTTTGTCTTAGTAATAGTTTGAGTAGTAAAAATTAACTGAAGTAGTAAAAAATATATCACAATTAAGATTATTTTTACATATAATTTCATAGTGTGAAATGTGTAAACACGATGTTTGCGGGTTCGATTCTCGCTCAAGGTAACATGACAAAGCGCGGATTGAGTTCTGTCATTCAACACATAACGTCTCAAAGATTCCACAGAAGGTGGAGAACGGAGTGTCTTAACACTTTCTCCCACCTACATTTTAAATATGTTTTTCCATCCAAGCCCGAGTGCAATGTTCTAAGGAAATCGCTCTTCAAGAAGTGGGTCAAACATAACGTTATCTTGCAACGTTTCTTCCATAGATTAATAGGTAAAGTAAAAAGAATGCTTAAAGATATCTTCATATAAAACTTAAACTTGGATCCTGATTGCAGCTTTTCTTCTTGTATATAAAAGTTTAGAACAGTCGTGGTGCAGGGGCTTAAGCGTACGACTCTAAACGCGACGTTTGTGGGTTCGATTCTTACTCGGAGAAATTAAATATTTAATATTTTCATTTCCTCGCTCTGGTAACGAGGTGAAGCGAATTCAGCGGAAAGCGGGAAACAGAAGTGTCCTAATGCAAACGAAGTGTCTTAATAATAGGTTCCCAGGTTCCCCCTGCCTCCTTTACTATGCGGAATACACCATGAAGCTAAAATTATCATAAATTAAGCTTAAACTGATGAACTGATATGTTTTCTGCTAAATAGTTATTTTACAAACCAGCTCGCCGTAATAAAGGTACTTTGTCCATGGTAAGCAGTAAATGTGCAGTAAGCAATACCACATGGAGGCGTGCCAGGATATTCATCATTTCGAGTGTTATACTGTCGATGCATTTTACTATATTAAATACTAGCGGCCCGTCCGCGGTTTCGCCCGCGTAAACTATGTTATTATTAATTTCTGTCTCCATGACTACGTCCTAGTGACGTCTATGCAAAATTTGAGATTCCTAGCACTTGTAGTTTCTGAGATGTCGTGATGAGTGAGTGACCTTTCAATTTTATATATATAGATTAGTAGTGTATTTGGTTAGGCGTAGTTGAAAGGTGTCTGGATGAATGTGAGTTTGATTTTCACTCGGGAAAATTGAAATTATTTTTTTATCGTCGTTTGTGTGGTGTTAAGATAAGCTATTCAAATGGGAAAGCTTTGAAATTGAGCGAAAAGTGGAACTGTGTGAAGTTTTCTTCGCTTCTACGGATTCAAAGTCATACTTAAATTGAGTAAGCAGAAAGCAGAGAAAAGACTAAATTTTACATAAAAGTTATTTACAAAAATAAGAAAAACTTATAAATAAAACAATCTCGAACGTTCCCTTACAACGTACGTACGGAACCCTAAAACGTAACCCTCACAATTTGCGAGACCGACCCACGAAGTTCGTTATCTCACGCCAAGGGAGGGCCATTATCTTACAAGAAATGATATATAGTAAATTGGCCTAATCTATACGCTCTATAGAGAATTTCTTTTGCAAATTATATGAGGTGATTGGTTGTGGGAAAGGAAAATGATCAAAGGCAATGAAAGCGATGATCGGAATAATTTATTAAATACCACGATGGAATCGATAGAGCTGGAGGGATTTTTGTTTTTCTGCTTCAGCTACAGGTGTGATGATTCTAATAAACACAATTCAATAGTAGTTTTTTTTTTACTCGAGGAAATCTATACTTATAATAAAATCGTAAGAGGGTCGGTGTCTGTACTTGGAAGATATTTAAAAAAAATGTTATTGGGAACCTTTATTAACTAATAGAACCCAAAACAATGATTTTTAAAATTTTGTTGTCTGTTTGTCCGTTTGTGAGTGCGTTTGTTATCGCTAATCTCAGAATCGACTTAACCGATTTAGATGCGGTTTTCACTATTGGATTTTAGCAAGCTTCCAAAAGTATATGAGGTTTATTTTATTACAATCGGTTCATAAATAAAAAAAAATATGTTAATTTAAAGTATTTGGTATTTGCTAATTGCCGTAACAGTTATTTTATACAACTGGTATATTGAATTGACTGAATCTTTAGTTTTCAATTTCTTTATTAATATTTCTATTTCAAGCGGGCGTACCAGTACGGGCCCACTAGTATTTACTATATTCATTTTCTTGCTGGTAACGTGTCAAAGGGTGAAAACAAGCAATGCTTCCTTCCTTCTTCAAATGCCTGTCTTAAAGACAACGGAGTGTCTTAACATTAGGTTCCCTCTGCCTATCCTCCTATGTGTAGGATACAGTGTGAGGTTAAAAAAAACTATAATATGTATGTGTTACCCACATTATAATTTGGTTAATAACCATTAATTAAATCAGGTAAATACGTGGTTTTGGTATAGTTCAGCTAGTAAATATATTTGTATTTCGTTTTTTTTAGTTAAATGGAATCTTCTTGTATTAAATATTCTTTAGCGAAATACAACTATTTTTGAAACGAATTCGAATCCAGATTGGTTCATTCCGAAAGAAAATTTTCTGTTACTATACAACTTTTTATGTAATGTTAATCTCAAAGAAAATAATTTTAGCAATCGAAGGGAAGTTTTGATAATGTCCTGGTTAGACCTTTCGAGCCCTCGGGGACATCTTATATTTATGGTTTTCAAAAGATAGGGTTGGGTTTTAGATTTCTGCGGCGGGTTCACTTGGAAAATGCTTTTTAGAGAGCAATTGATTTATTTTATGTTGTTTGCTCAACTTGTGAGCAAAACATTACTATAGATATATCTTTATATTCTGCTTCACGCTGTATCCCGCACTAGCAAGACAGGTAGAGAGAATGTAGTGTTAAGACACTCCGTTCTCCACTTTCTGTCGAATTCTGAAGGCATTGCGTTTTGAATGGTAGAACTTAACGCCACGCTTTGCCTCGACACCAGAGCGAAGAAATGGAAATATAAACTTAAATAAATGTTTCACTTCCTCAAATGGGAATCGAACCATCAACCGTCGCGTTACAGTCACACCCTTAGCCAGCCTCTATGCAACGATCATCTAAATAACTGTAAAACCCGCAAAAACCCTCAAAACGCGTGTTTACGAGCGTGCGAATGATATACATTTCTAAATTCTGTGTCAAGTAGTTTTAATTGTGTCGGGTCAAAGCTACGACTTCCATATTCAACAGTCGTAAAGGCTGTTTACACGACGTTCCTCTCGTTCCTCTCATTAGTCGTGTGAGATGTTTTTGTGATGCCTTTTGTTCAGATAAATTAACTCCTTAGAGATATTTATTATGTTTGAGATATAATTAGAGATGTATGTTTAGTGCTCGTTGAGTTAAGGTAAATAGGAAGTAACTAGTTCTGTTCTGTTCTGTTTCTGTTCGTTTTTAAAAGAACAGAGATGAGGAAAATGCAGTTTTTTTTGGAACTGGTTCATGCTGCTTCCCGTACACAGCAGGGTAAGTAGAGGGAACCTAGTGTTATGACAGTCCGTTACCCACTTTCCACCGAATTCTGGAAATATTGCGTACCAGAGTGAAGACAACGGAAATTTAAGTTTAAGTAAATATTTCCTTACCTCGAATGGGGATTGAATCCACTACCGACGCGTTACATTCACACCTTTGTGCCTTTGAAGCTGATTTGTTACTACGTATTTAAAAGGACAATTACAAATGACAATCATCTCTTAACAAATTTCAAACTATATTTTACACTCTAAAAGGCTATTTACATAAAATGGTATTCTCGAGTTCACATTCCTTTGTTCTGTAGTCTCGATGCTGTCATAAAACTTGGTGGGGTTGCAGTTCATTTGCAAGTTCTGTTTGTAGCAGCTGTGCCGAAATGTTTCTGTCGCTAAAGTACGAATTGTTGATAAAAGATGAATTATTCACGTCTCCATTTCAAATGGAGGACGAAATTTCAGTTTTTTTAAGTTATTTTAAAGTTTTAATTAATTTAGATATAGTAATGAAAATATAGCACACTAGCGAACCAAACGCGGCTTCGCCCGCTTATAACTTGTTGTTATATTATAGCTATAATATATGAAATGTTTACGTTAATTTTCTATTTGTTATTCAGATATATTATTGTGAAAAGATTACGGTTTTTACATTGAAGTAAAAGAAACAACTATCCTCATAATTTTGTATATTTATTGTACTTGTACAAGACGTAGAATTATAACCAAAAAAACGGGGTGAGCTAAATAAAACCGTTTAATAAGACATTTCGTAAATAATAAATTCAAAATTCAAATTCAAAATATTCTTTATTCAAATAAACTTATAATAAGCACTTTTGAATCGTCGAATGAACATATGAACAAAAAGCTACCACCGGTTCGGAAGGCAGTTCTGCTGAGAAGAGCCGGCAAGAAACTCAACAGTTGCTCTTTTCAAAATCAATGGTACAATCT
>JAKRZM010000664.1:97798-135943 GCA_036379175.1 Heliconius cydno galanthus | reverse complement strand
TATGAAATAAACCGTCAGGAACATTCGAAAGTTCGAACATTAGAGCGTCGATCATAAAGAGAAATTACATTTGAATGTGAATTCCGAAACAGCTTTAATGAATTCTTACGAGACGGAAATTTAATTAAAATATGTTTAGTAATTTTGCTTCGTTATATTATTCGTGTCTATTACGAGGATTATTCTGTAAATATATTAATCAGTTTGTTAATTTTTTTTCAGCAGTGTAGGCAGAGGGAACATAGTGTTAAGATACTCTGCTCCCCATATTCTGCCCAATTCTGGAGGCATTGCGTTTTGAGTAGCAGAACTTAACGCCGCTCTTTAAAATGCTTATGTGAGATTTAAAAGTATCTAAAGGTTTTTTATTTGGGTTCCTGGTTGAATAAATGTGTAACTGATTTGTACTGTTTATTGATTAGCTGTTTCTATAAGAGCCAAAACAGGAAAATGAAACAATATATCACCAGGAGAACACTAATGATATTCTTTATGTCAAAAAAGGATGGGGATAAATAGATGGATATAAAGATGTAATTTTCATAATTCACATTTAATTCTACATACAGTATATTAGGCAGAAAAAACCTAATGTCAAGACATTTTACGTATGTCTTAAATTTTTTGTCAATGTATTGGGCGTTGTATAGTGGAACTTAACGCCGTCATTTGCTTAACCAGAGCAAGGTAATAAACATAGGAGTAACTCATTCATCCAAGTTCAAATCGAACTCACATCCACCGCATTTCCAGACACAGTTGGACTATAACAGAAAAAAAAACAACATAAAAATAAAATATAATTATTTCTACTATATACATATACATAGAAATATATCTAAAACAAAGCTTTTATACTATTCTGTTGCTAGTGTTGAATTTATATGAATTTTGATTTGTAACAGTATGACGGATGGTTGTACTAGTTTAATAACGGCGTCGTGTACACATGTCACATAAATCGTTAGAGGGAATTGCCTTTTATGTAATAGTGGGTAGATCTTTCTGACATCCGTTACGGAGTTTAGCTACGTGTTGATTGTTAATGATTTGTTTTAGCTTTTTTAGTAAACAAACGGAACCGATAGGGGAATTGTTTGTTAAATACAAACCTTTTCTGTTGTTGTCCAAAGTAATCTGCCTGGGCACTTAGTGTTAAGACATTCCTTTCCTATGAAGAAATTTCTGTTCTCCATTTTCCGCTGAACTCTAGAGGTATTGAGTGTTGAGTGGCATAACTCAATATTGCACTCTATCTTGTTACCAAAGCAAGGAAATAAAAAAATCATAAATAATAATGAAAATAAATGAGAAATTCATTATTTACATAATGAGAAACTCATTCTTTGGAGTGGAATTTGAACTCACAACCATCGTGTTTACAGTAACACAGTGCCGCTGCGCCACAATGAAGTTAAAACAAGACACTACGTTCTTCACTTTTCATTGCCTATTAAATTGTGGAACTCAATAATATATATTTGCGAGAAAGTTTGAGGAAATTTGAAGAAAATTAAAAGCATGTATGAGTTTTGGTTCGAGTTTGTAACGTTCAACTACGAAATTTTGTTTCATATATACATTCATGTAAGTACTTAAGCTTATTCAAATACGAATTAATATTAATTATACATTTTTATTATTACACACACATCCTTTTATGTAAAATTATATTATGGTTTATTGATTCTATTTCTGTTTTTTTCTTATTCTGTTTTGCTAATTAAAGTAAGTTTTTTAGAGATAAACACACCTAATGGATTCAAAATATATTTATAAAGTCTAAAATAATATTAAATACAATTCACATTCCGTAGCTTTGAAATTTAATGAGAATGAATCCAATAAGCCGTTACTTTTCCAGATGAATTCCAATAGCCCACTTTGAGGAGCTTCGAGATGAGAACGTACGCCAGAACTGCAGCCCCAAGTTAGTTAGGATAATAAAAACGTCGTTTCTAAAATTAATTTGTCCGTGGCTGTACAAATTGTGGTTGAAATGAAAGAAAGAAAATTAGAACGAAATGTAGAATGGGGGGGTAACTTGTGAAAATTTCATTTTGGTCGGACAAAATAGTTAACTAAATTAAGCTCGGTGGACGTGAGGCGAATGCCGACGAGCGTCTAATGAAGCGACTGGACTCGCGAAACATGAGAGATACTAAAAAATAATAAATAAACCACTCTATCGGCGTGCCACGGAATTTTTTATGCTGTGAATGTGGAAATTGTCGTCGCCTTTGGGTTTGGGTGTTTTTGAATTTTTTTTGTTTTTTAATTGATGAGGTTCAAATTTGAAATGGTTTGTTAAACGAATAAGTATTTCTTTAAAGGATTTTTTTTGTCATAAATAAGTTTATTTGAAATAGTCAATAATGAATGTAGTAGTATGTCAATAATGAATCTATGGTACGTTATGAAAAGAAAAATAAATATTTGATAAAAATCCAAAAGAAATATTTTTAAGTAGGAAAGGAAGGAAATTCGACAACAAAAATTCTTCAGATGTATATAACAATTACAAGATTTGGCTTTTATGAGCTTTTATGTTTGCATCATATTTCTTATAAAACTTTTAAAGTATAATGCATAATAATTCCGGCTTGAGGCCGTCGCGGCACAGCGGATGTGATTGTAACGCGACGGTTGTGGGTTCGATCCCCACTCGAGGAAGTGAAATATTTATTTACGTTTATACTTCCATTTCTTCGTTCTGGTGTCCAGGCAAAGCGCGGCGTTGAGTTCCGCCACTCAACACGCAATGCCTCCAGAATTCAGCAGAAAGTGGGGAACGGAGTGTCTTAACTCTAGGTTCCTTCTGCCTATTCTGCTAAGTGCGGAATATAGCGTGATGTTTATTTTTTGATTTCCATTTTGGGCATTGTTTCTTTTCAATATACTCAAAGTGCGGCGTTAAGTTCCACTATCTACCTCGTTACGACTCGAACAATACGCCCGAAAGTGGAGAACAGGGAAATCTAATATAAGGTCCTCTTTGCCATCCATATGTAAAAAAGAAAATAGAAAAAAAACAAAAAAAACAGAAACGTACAAAAAATAATAAATCCAACCATAGAGGAGACCTGTAAGAGTTCTAGATTTTTAAACTTTTTTAACCTTAAAAGCTAAACGATATGAAGTCTTAAAGTATATGAAGTAGTAAAGATTTGAGTCTTAAATCTCGGACTCGGTGCTGTTCTGATTTATGGGAAGTTAAGTGCATGATTCGTTATTCCACTCGTGCTTCGTGGCGAGGGAATAGGGTAAAACGGAGATTACAAACTTTCTCCATTCAAAGAATGCATAATATTTTAGTAAATAGTTTGTTTCAATTATAATTTAATTATTATGGATCTTCTTCTTCAGCTTCACGCTGTATCCCGCACAGGATTCTATAGTATGGTAGGTAGCAAATTTGGAAATTTAGTGTTAAGATACTCCGTTCCCATTAAGATAATTTGGTTTAAAAAAAATAGTTACATATATTCGAAAATGTCATTTCGATTAATTTTATAACTAGTCAAATTTTATAAAATACTTGATTTTAAGCAACTAAATTTCAGTAAATTATCGCTTCAATTCTTTTCATAACGTAACGTGAATTAAAAAAGGACCAATTATTTTAAGACTAAAGTAATTAAAAAATCAAAAATCCCCCCCACCATCGAATCTAACACCAACTTCACTTAACTAAGCCCCCAAAAATCTATCAAATATTAAAATTACGTAGTCTGTTTGTACAATATCCGGTTTTAAAAATTCAAACGCTGCAATCAGCAGGAAGTGACGTGTCAAAGTGACATTCCATTCGCTCAAACGTGCCCGCCAACCTGTGACAACCCGTTTTACATTTTATTTTCATAGCTTTACTCCATTCGAATAGAATTTTATTGGTTAGTTATTTTTGTACATTATTCCTTGTAACGTGAAAAAAATAGGTGCTCGTTATAAGTGATTTTTTTTAATGAAAAAATATGTTTTTAGGTTGGGTGTAAAAATGTGGTTGAAAATATGAATTTTGCATAGATCTCATATTTAGTGTAGGTAACACTAATGCAAAGAAAGTATAAAAATTGCTTATAGATTCTATGTGTGCTGAAAATTTCAAAATTTCCGGTTTTTAGTATTTTTTTAACAGTAACCTATTTCTACTAAATACATAGGTGAAACAAAGTTCACAAAATGTACAAAAATTGTCAGTATATATTTTTTACATATTGCAATTCTAATGCAGTTTTGATAATAGAGCACTATAATAAATAAATAAATAAAGCCTTTATTCGCTGACCATTTCAGAATTTTTGTTTGCAAAATTAAAATAAACTATACAATAAAAATTTAAAAGACTTAAAATTAAAAACATTTAAAAAGTAATTAATTCTAGCAGCCAGTTTTTTGGTCAGGTTGCCCCTTGACATAGGCCTCCCCCATCCTACTCCACTGTTCTCTGTTCCAAGTTAACCTTCTCCATCCTTTTGGTAGATCGTCCTCCCATCTTTTTATTTGACGTCCTTTTTGCCTCTTTCCGCAATAGAGCATTATAAGTGATATACATATTTTTTAAGTTCATCCCTAAGAGATTTGTTAGAAAATATTGTTTTTCTTCATTTCGTAAATTAAATAAATCCAATGACACAAACTAATATTAACTTTTATTAACTGGACACAATCGGTTGTATTTCAATACAACTTTTGATTAGGTCAGATGCTGTCAAACTTTGAAATATTATAGTTTATAATTCGTCATAAATAAAAAATAATATGGGGAACGAAGTGTCTCAACACTAGGTTTCGTCTGCCTACCCTGCTGAGTAGAGGCCAGTGCCTTTGACTGTGTGTGACATTGAATGCGACAGGCTGTGGGATTGTATTCTTACTCGAGGAAATGAAATAATATTTAATAATTAATGTTTAGTGTGCGTGAATTTAAAAATGTAAAATCCCGTTTAAAACCCGTTTCCGTAAAAAAATTGAGATATCTGTTAGTACGCTCCATTCCTTAGCTTACCTACAAGTAAAATTTTACCTTTCTTTGTCCTGTAGTTTCGGCTGTGTGTGTGTCAGTCAGTCACTTAGTGACGGAAGTCCTTTATAAATATAAATACATAGATTTATAATAATATTGTAAAGAAAGTAACTAATTAATTTGTCTTCACTTCAGTATTAATCACTAAAAAAAATTGATTTACTATGAACATCTAACATTTAAGAAGCCCTGGTCAAACCGATATCCCATAGACTTCTTTTCCTCGAATTGCTCTTACTTTTGTTTGTTTATTGCGAAGCGGAAATCTTTGGATGAACTCGATTATAAGTAATTGATACGTACACCCTGAGGAGACCGTACTAATAAACAAAGTATTATCAATCATTAAATTATATTTTGCATTGTTTTTTTTTCAAAAGAAGTAAATGTGTAGAAATCTTCTTCCTTTTTTATTTTATTTGCAGAAAGGTGATAAATTATTACTGCGATAAATGAATAAGATGAGAGTCGAGAGAGAGAGAGAGAGATGAGAGTCAATATAAAAATATATTCAATGGCATATACGTATGCTATTGTCTTAATTATTTAAAATATTATATACTATGTGAAATAAATAAATAATGAAATAAATAATATGATAACAAAAGGAACGGATCATGATGTGTGAGAAATAATAACAATAAAAGAAGTTTGTATAACTCGTATTTTCCGTTAATCTACAATCAACACAATTCAATTCAATTCTCTTCTTCTGCCAATTTTACAATCAATCAAAAATTGGCCCCGAAACCTCAGTGGGTGAGTCTGACTGGCATATCTAGCTTCAATTATATCTAAAATCCACAATATTTTTTCATTATTCTTACAAGGAAATGACTATTCAAATAGAAAAAAACACTATTTTCTATTTCCGTCCAAAGAATTTGACCATAAGCTAAATTCATAGAGGAAATTACAAAAATCTACTACACAATAGTCACTGACCATAATAAATCATATGGAACGCAATAAGCAAAATAGCATTTTCTAAGGGCGAGGGCCTCTGTCATTAGTACTCGTACAATCTTTTGAATGGTCCCCCCCTAGCCGCATTTGTAGCAATAAATATGTAATTCCCCTATTACCATTTGTCACGTCAGTGCCAATGTTTATTTCTTTAGTTTGGTATGTGAAATTACCTGAAAATCACTAATAATAACTACCCCACATAAATTCTTTGATAATATTGAAAAATTTTCGTTTTTTTATTATTTTTGTTTAGGTTTAACTTTTATTTTTAGCAGAGTAGGTAGAGTAAACGGAGAGTCAAATGCTACGGTCTCATCATACCTTAAGCGGTTGTCTCTTCTTGTCCTCTTTCACTGTCGTCTACCTCTTCGTACTTGCCCGTCTCATGGCGCGAGGTCCTCACGGCTTTTACGTTATCTTCTTACAGTATCATCGATACTAGGGTATTTTTATGTCGACCCAGGTGTTGCTTCAATCATTAAAAAATAATTTGAAAGATTATAATTATAATATTTTTGTCTTCACACATTTTGAAAAATCAACTGGAAGTACGTAGAAATAATTCACTCTGCTTTCCATTGGCTGGAATTGCGTTCTGGAGTGTAGGACCGTGGTCGTCTAATTAGATAAGGATGAAAAAGAAATTCAATTTTATTATACATAAATTTCCCTTACGTTAGATTTGGATCTACGTCTACCACACTGGAGACATATGCGATACGATGGCAAATATAAAATATTAATTTCATTTAAATTTGAAATTAAAAATAAATATAGTAAAAGAAACTGGCAACTACCTCAGTCCATATGAAAGCTAAGATTAAACAAGAATCAACTATATCCTGAAATTCCTCATTGAAATCGGTTCAATACAAAGACTTTTATTGCGTATTGGCAATAGGCGAGGCCAAGCAACGATCGGAAGCTGTAAAAGCCTTTACGACAAATAAAACTAGGGTTGGGTTTAACTATGATTGCAATATATATCTAGGTTCTAATAGATCGTGCTGAGGTAGCATAGTGGAGTACGCGTCGTTTTAGTAAATGATTCTCGTATGGGGTTGGTGTTTGAATTATTTATTGCTTTTACTAGTTTTTGATAGTGACTTTGGCTGTGGCAAATTAAGAATTAAGTTGAACGATATATGGCTATCTGGTTTTTGATTCTTTCATAAAACTCTTTGATTTTAATGATTTATTATTAAATTTTTTTGTACGGTTTATTATTACAAGAATATTTTCATTACTTAAGCAGATTATGGTTTACATAATTATTTTATAAGCAACAAGGCTCAGGGGCTAAAGCTTGTGACTGTAAAAGCGACAGGTAATGGGTTTGATTCACACTCGAGGAAATGAAATATTTAATATTTGCATTTCTTTGTTCTGGTCGATGGATCCAGAACGAAGGATCCTTCAGGATTCTATAGAAAATAGGGAACGTCGGAGTGTTTTAACACTAAGATTCCCAAATTTCCTCCTGATTGCTCGGCTTTATGTGGTATAATAAACACAATGAAATAATTTCTATAGCAACACAAAGCAATAAAAATATAAAAATTTGATTCAGTACTCTAAAAAGTTTGTTTTTAACATTTCCACGCTTACAGTTCATGCGTAAAACGAGTGTAAATAACAACTTTTATTCTTGATTCATTCGAGAACTTTTATTGTAAAACTCGGCGTCATAAAAAAGAATAGTCACTCACAATATTTAAAGCGGAGAGAAAAAATATTTTATAACACTTAAGTCTCATAAAAAAAGTTTCCAATTTAAGAACAAGCAGGTTCCATTTTATAAAGCCATAAAAAATACCTTGTAATTTTATATACGGTTGGTAAAAGTTGTGACGATGACAAACAGTTCTATGTTACTTTCGTTCACATTTTGCAAAACAAAATCCGAGTTGAAAATAGAAGAAGATGAGGCTAAAATAATTTACGGGTACAAGTTTCAAAATGCTATTTCCATGTATTTCTGCCATAAATCTGTATATAGCCGTGGGGAATGGTGTTTGCGACTTTGACATCGTTGATTGCGTTGATATCGTCACGTGGACTCCGGCATAGAAGGTTGATGCTGACTAAACGGTCTACGTGCCATCTAAATTCTAAAGCATTCTTGCTATGGTAAGTTTCTCTAAATGTCATAATATTTGCTTGATTATAATAAAAATATTTATTTCGTATTTCTTTAAAAAACAAACAGATTTAAAAACTATTTTGTTAAAAGAAGATATTAATAAAGCGAATGTAATGAGCGTAAACTTGATATGTGTACTAGGTATCAGTCTAAGGTTCTGTCAGCCATCTTCAAATTCCACCATCAGAACATGGTGGGTATCATCCCATTAGGGCACTACCGTTGCCCAATTTCTACCGAATTCTGGAAGCATTGCGAGTCGCAACCAGAGCGAAGAAATGAAAATATGAAATATTTTATTTCCTCGAGTGGAAATCGAACCCACTATCTGTCGCGCCAAGACTGGTCTCTATATATTTATCGATATTATTTATATTTATTATAGAGAAATGCTTGATAATATCAGCTTTACGTTGAATCCTGCATCCAGCTTGGTAGGCAGAGGGAACCTAGTGTTAGGACACTAGCCGACGAATTTTTAGAGGTTTTGCGTGTTGATAAATTAAAAAGATAATACTTCTATGAAATACATATTCTATGTTAGTAATATGCCAACGTCAAAGGACCCTTTGTTGATTAAAATTGAATGCGGACAAAATCATAATAATAATTATGCGGGTTCTTGTAATTGTAAATTGTACTGTTTTCATTTATATAAGGATTATTTTGTAATATTTTTGTTTCATAGTAATATTTTTATTTAAGAAGGGTGAGGGATAATTTTAAGTATATTTCGTGCTATTTTCCTTTTTATTCTTATGTTTATTCACGGCGGGAAAAAGCGTGAAGCTTTTTTAACGCAGAAGCCTATAAATAAATCATTCACTTGTATGTTTCCAGGAGAAATCTTTAATTAAATGATATCAAAAACATATGTTATACAGTCATATTATTTATCTATTGGATGGTTGTCTTAGTTGACAGCCCCCTTCATTGTTCATTAGGGGAAAAATAAATAATTTGTTATAATATAATGAATCTTAGTTTTATTACAGACAGACATAGGACGACATGGCGCAAGGGCACAAGCGTGTGACTGTTAACGATACGGTGGTGGGTTCGATTCCCAACCGGGGAATGATATTTACCCTTTGAACACGGAACCCTACAAATATATGATAGGTANGAGCTACAGGTGCGTTGCCGGCCTTTGAGGTGGAGATAGACGCGCTTTTTAAAGGTACCCATATCGTACCGACCTGGAAACACTGTCGCGGGTAGACCGTTCCACAGTTCGGTGGCGCGTGGAAGAAAATTTCTACGAAACCGCACAGTAGTGGAGTGCCACGTATCCAGATGGTGTGGATGATATTTAAGTTTGCGACGTGCTGTGCGGTTAGAAAATTCGGCGGCAGGTAACAGGTCAAACAGTTGTTCAGAACACTCACCATGATTTACGCTCTGAGTACGGAACCCTATAAATATATGATAGGTAAACCTAATTTTATTATAAAACTTTTTTTACCTTAGGCTGTATACCGAGCATAGCAAGGTGGGAAGAGGAAAGCTGGCAACTTTGTTTTAAGCTCCGCTTCCATTAAGATACTAGACATTACCCCGAGTAGAAATCGAACCTACAACCATCGGGCTTACAGTCGCACGCTTGTGCTCCTGCGCCATGAGGGCGCGGCATCTGTAACGGGAACTATAATGTTAATATTTATTAACTTTTATTCTTTGCGTAACGTGTCATATACTTCTTCGCGCTGGTGTCGAGGCAAAGCACGGCGTTGAGTTCGGCAATGCCTCCAGGTAGAAAGTGGAAAACGGAAGTGTCTTAACGGGAACGTTTTCATAACACTAGGTTCCCAAGTTCCTTCTGCCTACTCTGCTATGAGCGGGATACAGCGTGAAGCTCAAAAAAAGATATTAAGAAGAAGAAGAAGAAGCTATTGTGCAGCAGCAACGCAGTGGTTGACTGTAAAAGTGATGGTTGTAGGTTGGGTGGACACTCGGGGAATTCTCATTCCCTCGTTGTTGAGTTTTGCCAGTTTTGCAACTAAAGAAGGACTCTAACACTAGGTTCTCTACGCAGCAAAGAAAAATACTTTTTTGGAAACGTATAAAAAAATTGATTTCGTATAGCGGGATTTGAACCGGCGACCGGTTTCCAAGAGGCACAGGTTAATAAATATCTCTACCTAGAAGGGAAATAGCGTAAAGCTAAAATAAAATAGATATTTTTATTAATAACAGTTGTTTAGAAACAAATTTTAGGCCATAATTAGTATGTAACCAGCAGTGTAACCTGCTCTTGACGTGACGACGAGTTATGAGCTTTTAGGGTGATTTAAATTCGCCCTTTTGCACGCTATCAACTTTTTTACTCCCATTGCTCTTAATTATTAAGCTTGTTTTTTTATTACTTAAAATATTATTATTTATTTTATTACATTTTTAAATTATACTGTGTTAATCTAGTGTATTTTGGAATTAAGAATTATTTTTGATCTTTGATTTATAAAGGCACACCTAACCATATATAAAAGCAATCGTTGTATTTTTAAGACATTATTTTTATTATTTTTTTAACTTTAGAATTGAATTAATCCCACATAAAGCAGAGTGGGCAGAGGGAACCTCATGCTAAGACTCCGTTCTCCACTTTCCGCCCAAATTTTCGAGTCAATGAAGTTTTGATTGATTGAACTTAATGCTTGCTTTTTGCCTTAGTGCCAGACTGAGGAAATAAAAATTTTTTTTTTCATCAGCCTATCGCCGTCTACTGCTGAACGTAGACCTCCCTCATCAAGCGCCAACCATCCCGGTCTTGGGGTTCTCGCATCCATCCAGTGCCAGCCATCTTCTTTAAATCATCCGTCCATCGTGCTGCAGGGCGTCCTACACTACGCTTGCGGAAATGAAAATACTAATATATAATAATTATTTCCTCCGACTGGGAATCGAATCCACAACCGCCGCGTTCTCCCTTGTTTGTGCGACGACGGCCTCAAAATTTACGTATATTAAAGTTTTAACTTATTTTCCTATTAATTTAAAATGTCAATATACGTAATTAAAATGTTAGCTCATTACATTAAACTAAGAATAATGAGGATCCCTGTCTTAGGAGATTATTGTGTGATAAGGGAATCGTTCGTCACTGTCAGCTTTAAAATACCTAAAGGATTCGTTTGAATACAATATTGTGGGAATCTTAATTATTATTAACATATATAGTATTTGGGACACGTGTTTGACTGTATTCATGGCGGTTATGGGTTCACTTCCCATTAAGAATTATTATTTTAATTAAAAAGCATGATATTTATAGCACATAATATTTAATAAGTATGCGTGTAGCAAATAATATTTTTTTATCGACCTAAGTAAACGGAACTCTAGTGGGTGTAATATTTATTTTGATAACTTAACTTAACTTAATTTCACCCTTTATCCCTAGAGGGACAGTCAGAGAGAACGGAGCGCCAAAGGCTAGGGTCTCTACATACCTCTTTCGCCTCGTCCACTGTTATCAACCTCTTTATACCTCTGCCTCCAGGGGTCCTCATGCTTTTTACGTGACCTTCCTCCAGTATCTTTGATACTCTCCCACCTTAAAAATGTTTTATATTCATTTCCAAGCTCTACGTAACAACACAAAGCGTAGTGAGTTTCATCACTCACTATGCAATGTCACAAAATTATGCGGAAATTGTAGAACGGAGTGTCTTAACATTAGGTTCCCTGTGCCTACCCTTCTATATGAGCCTAACAGCATGGTTCAAATATAATTTATTTTTGTGGTATAACTATTGTTACCAATTGGGAGCAAAGTAATTTTTCTACATACTAACTTTTTTATTTTGTATTTATTTCCTTCAACCAGCTCGGGACCAAAACAATTATTATAGTTGTTTGTAAAGGTCACAATCATTTAAGTTGTTTGATGAGCTTCCTCTGAGTTAGGCTTTTGTTGGTTTATTTTAACCACGAGCGTAATTGCATTGGATTACTTTGGGAAATATTTGTACCGGGATAAACAATCTTTCTTTATTGAAAAAAATATATAATTTTTAGGTTAAGTAAGCTAGGATTGGTTTTTTTTTTAAATAATGCTATTTACAGGACAACTATGTTAATGTTCATTTTGTATTATGAGAAATTAATAAATTAATTATGTAAATTTACAATCTGCAAAAAATTCGGAATATAAAATAGCTTTTATGTTGCTCTACAGCTCTCTCTATCTTTCAGTGCTAGATGAATTTTGCCACTCAATTGGGAACTTACAGATTGAAATTAGGAACGTACGAAACCTGGGGACCAGGTCAGTTTTGAGGCACTCCGTTCCCATTAAGATACTTCCGTTGCCCACTTTCCGTCGAATTTTGAGGGTTTTGTGATTTGAATAGTAGATCTCAACCCCGCGTTTCACCTCGTTGGCAGAGTGAGGNGCGGTTGTTATAAACATGGCGGAATAAATGGCATATCAAATTAATAAGTATTTTAATATATTGATATATATTGAAAATAAGACAAATATGAGAAAAAAAAGTATCCTATGTTCATCCCGAGACCCTCAAGTATCTCTATATGAGTATTTTATCACAATTGAAGTAGCGGTTTCGCCCTGATTGCGTAAAAGACAGACAGACAGACAGAGTTACTTTCGAATTTATAATATAGGTGTGGATTGAGACCGTCGTAGGGTAGGGGCACAAGCCTGTTACATGTGGAAAATGCGTGAAACATATAATGTTTTAATCGACCTACGCTATATCTCAAAAGTATGCAAAAAGTGTGGTGTTATTTGAAAAAAAAGATCAAAGTTCCAATCCTAGTTAAACTAACCTAAATATATTTTTTCAATACAGAAAGATACATGTTTATCCCGGTACAAATATTTCCTAAAGTAATCCAACGCAATTACGCTCGTGGTTAAAATAAACCAACAAAAGCCTAACTCAGAGGAAGCTCATCAAACAACTTAAATGATTGTGACCTTTACAAACAACTATAATAATTGTTTTGGTCCCGAGCTGGTGAAGGAAATAAATACAAAAGAAAAAAGTTAGTATGTAGAAAAATTACTTAGCTCCCAATTGGTAACAAGAACCATGCTATATTGCTCATATAGAAAGGTAGGCATAGGGAACCTAGTGTTACGGCAGTCTGTTGCACAAAAAAAATCAGCTTCACGCTGTATCCCGCACACGGCAGGGTAGGTAGAGGGAACCTAGCGTTAAGAAACTCCGTTCCCCACTTTCTGCCGAATTCTGGATTCATCGCATGTTGACTGGCAGAACTCCTTGCCTTGACACCAGTGCGAAGAAGTGGAAGTATCACACTTTGTGCCCCAACGCCACGACTGGCCTCATCTCGGTTTTCATAATAACAATTCAATTCTACATTTCAATAAAGGTAAACCAAAATTGGAAGTCAAAATATGTGATTAAATGTTGTACCTGAATCGTTTAGCTGTCAGCGTAATAGTAGTCAATGCTTCTGCGGTTATCGCTTCGTGGTACGTCGTATATTTTTAAATTTATTATTTTCCTGTTAAAAATTATTTATATACAAGCTATTTTTTAGGGTTCCGTATCTTTTAAGGAAAAAAGGAACACTTATAAGATCACTTTCTTATATATTTTTATTAAATACTAAATAAAATATAAAATAAATAAATATTCGTATATAAATACATGCGGGCGAAACAGCGTGGAGTCTGCTAGTCAATAATATAAAATTCTTACCTCAATATTCATGGGGAATTTTATAATAAACCTACATACGTCTGTACATTCTCACAGTCATACAAAAGTTTTATATATATATGTATATGTATAGAAATCTGTATAGAAAACTCGAATAAAAAGGGATCATTGAGATTTCTCGGTTCTACTAAGCTAAGCTTAAAGATATTTACTTATTTACACACCCTGTAGAATTTCCGAATTGAATTTTTAATAGTGCACCGTCAACTGGTTTTCACCTGTCAGCTAAAAATCGAGCGGAAAACAACTTTCCCTAAGGGTTCTTAGCGTAAGCTACTTCCAAAAAGTTTATTGGATTATACTTATATACTTAAATGGATTCAGTAGACGGGATATACGTGTAAAAGAAAGCTGTTTTTTTTCCTTATCACGCTCTATCACGCACATAGTTGAGAAGGTTGAGGGAAACGGCTATCTAGTGTTAAAACACTCTGCTCCCCACTTTTTGCCGAATTTTTCAGGCATTGCGACTGGTTGAAGTCGACGCCGCGCTAAGCCTCAACACCAGAACGAAGAAATTTAAAACATTTCATTTCCTCGAGCAGGAATCAAACTTACAACCTGTCGCGTTTACTGTCATGCTTTGTGCCTCTACGCCGAAACTAACTAAATAAACAATATATAAACAAAACCCTCTAGCTATTTCAGTATCAAATTCCTTTGCCTTTGTATCCTTGCATCTTGAGGTGCGCCAAAATTGAATTTGCAGTAAAATATCAACTCAGTCACCTGTCACTTCAGAACCGGGTTCAAAAGTCTTACGATTTTCCCCCCAGTTCCCTGGAGAGTCGCTCCATTACTTACAACAATAAATGTGCACTTTACGTTCTAGATAAGAACGCATACATAAATAACGTAGTATTGTTAATATTAAACAAAAATGTGATATTCTGTGAATTTATTATTTTTCATAGTGGAATATTATTTTCTTTTACAAGTATAAATATATAGGTAGCAGGGTAGGCAGATGGAAGACGGGAATCTAGTGTTGAGACACTCCGTTCGAATGGGAATCAGATCCAACTAAGTAAAAGTAAAAAAGTCAGTAAAACTATTATTAAATTACGTTCCTATCAAATTTATATAAATCATAAATTAATTAAAAATTTTGATTCTAATACTTGCAAAATATAATATACAAAATTCTCATTGTTTTACTCGTAAAGCTATTTACGAAAAGGACGCTCCAGCTCCAGGAATTTTCAGCATCGGTTTCATCAAAGTTGGCGTCTGAGATCCTCAAACTTATATCATCTTAACAATGTGTCAACAAACGTTATTACTATCGATACTGTGTGACACAATGACAACTTTATAATGCCATATTCTTGGCCAAGATATTAATGTAGATCTACAAAGTTGTAAGAGAAAAATATTATTTAACATCGTATACAAATTTATTTGAGGCCATTTCGCAATACCTCCAGAATTCGTAAGTAAGTGGGGAATGGAGGGTCTTAACACTAGGTTCCCGCTGCCCCTGCTGTGTGCGGGATACAGCGTGAAGCTGTGTCGACGTGTTTTTAAAAAATATATTGGGCGTTACGAGAACGTATTTTTTTTCATTCTCCGCCGAATCCTGGAAGCATTGCAGGCCTTTGCCACCTTACCAAAACGAGATAATTATTTCATTTCATTGAGTGATAATCGAATCTACAACAATCGCCCGCTTGTGTCCTGTACCAAAACTAGCTTCAAGACATTATGGTCTCTACTACAATATATTTATATACCATTATGCTATATAGTTTACAAATTTCACTTTATATTTACAAGTAAATTGCAAGCATCTAAGTTACAACCAGTTCTAGATTCTAGGGGAAGCTATATTGCTATATAGACAAACGGCTTTGATGCATTTCTATTTGCATTTGATAAGGTTAGTATTCTAGTTGATAACAGTATTAAAGTTAGATTCGTATATATAGGTACGTAAGCTAAGCTGTCTTATATAGCTGTCGTAGTCTCGATTGATGCTCATTTTAACCGACTTCTGTAAAAGGAGGTTATCAATTCGACCGTTTTTTTTTATTTTTTTTGATTTGATATTGATAAGTACTGTGCAAGTTTTGTTGTTTGTGCAATTGTGCAAGTTTTTTTAATTTAAAAACGAACTAATTTTATTTTTTTAATTTCTCTAAGAAAATTTTATAAGGAATATAGAAAGAGTGTAGTAACAACTCTGATATTAAATTTTTTGGAATTTTAATAACAACTAGTTATTGCCATTACAATGTAATCTAAAGTAACTGCGTGAAAGTTTTAAGATATAAAAATATTGAAAACTATTACTAACTTTTTTTACTATTAGACATAGAATGTGAAACAATTAATTATTATTATTTTTTATTTCTTAAATTTACATAATGTTCTATGAGCTGTACAAATATTATATTTAGAAAAATACCTCTAAAAACATTACTAAATGAGGCTAAAATAGCTTTACCCAATTCACACTCTCATTTACACCAACACCTCATTTAATAAGCAATCAACAATTTGTTAGCAGGTTACCAAGTTACCCTCCACCTCCAGAGTGAGCAACCAGCGCTACACCCTTGAATGATTTATCAGGTATTTTACGCGACGAGGTGTGAACTCAGAGGCTCCATACCTTGACTGAGTAAAGCCCCGATTATTTTACGCAAAGAAAAACACCTTTGACATCGAAATCGACTTTGATAAGACAGCCTAATGACGGAGATAGGCAATCTCGTGAATTTATTTACAAGCTTTTGATTTATCAATCGTTGGCGAAACGTTCCGGCGGTTGTCAAAGAGAAATTGATTACTTGTTAGCATTTTCATATGTTTAATGTATGGAAAATGAGTTTGGGGTTTTTTATATGAAATACGGAACGGATATGACATTTTTTTCATATATTGCTTGAATATTTATTATATTGAGATTAGAATGTGATGCAAATTCTTAAATTACCTGGTGTATAAACGTCTATAAATATATGTAAATTGAATGTTACTTTTTTCGTTTATTTATTATCACGCTGTATCCCACATACACAAAATTAGCTTCACACTGTATCCCGCACATAGCAGGGTAAGCAGAAGGAACCTTGTATGTAGTAGGTAGTTTTCTAGTGTGCTTTTTTTCCGCTTCACGCTGCAACCCGCATGTAGCACGGTAAATAGAGGGATCGAAGTGTTAAGTTATGTCCGTTCCGGCGAATTTCGGACGCATTGCGTGTAGAAGTTAGTGTAGTATATCTTTTGCCTTTACACCAGAGCAAAGAAATTAAAATATTAAATATTTCATTTAATAAAATCGAACTCACAACTTGTCGCAGTTACAATCTCTTACCACTGTGCCATAACCAGCTTCAAATCAATAATATATTTAAATATTAATAAGTTAATAATAAAAAATAAATAATAAAACACTCCACTTTTCCTTTATCTATCTATATATATAAAATCGAAAGGTCACTCACTCATCACGAAATCTCAGAAAGTACAAGTGCTAGGAATCTGAAATTTTGCATAGGAGTTACTTATAGGACGTAGGTGCTCGCTAAGACGGGAATTTGCAATATTCGACTTCTAAGGGGTTGTTTTTGGGGTCGAAAGTTTGTATGTAACTTCGTTACTACAAATGCTACGAGTCTCAAATTTTGCATAGACGTCACTAGGACGTAGTCATGGAGACAGAAATTAATAATAACATAGTTCACGCGGGTGAAACCGCGAGCGGGCCGCTAGTAAGGTATAAACTGCACGAAACTAACGCCACAATACGATTAACGCAAGACATCGTCATCGCTACAAAGGAGGTACAATGATTTGGCAAATCTTCTTATCTGGAAACTAGGTTGCAAGTGGCAACAGATAGGAAATATTAAAGGTACGGGTACCTACTGGAAATATTGTTGATATCTATCTATTTACCTGGAAAATAAGATTTTTTACTAATAGAAATAAATATGAAAAATCTTCGAAAACACAGTTTCAAAGATACTGGAGGAAGGTCACGTAAAAAGCATGAGGACCCCCCGCACGGCATGTGTGAAGAGTTTGAAGACAGTGGACGAGGCGAAAGAGGTATGTAGACACCGTAGCTTTTGGCGCTCCGTTCCCTCTGACTAAACCGCAAGGGATAAAGCGTGATGCTATGTATGTATGTATGTATGTATGTCGTTTTCACTTCGTTGTGGCTAGTATATATTTTTTTTTGTATGTGATTGCTAATTTGTAATTGTCAATCTTTTCTGTTGTCGAATTATCATTCTCAGAGATAATCTAATAAGAAAGCCTTTAAGAATTTCAAATTAAAAGATCCGTATTTATAACTCGCGCTCAAGTCTGAGATCGATCTTGAGAAGCCGTTATCATTCGGCCTAGGAGTATGGCTTGTAGCGGTTGGACATTTTCTAAGAAGCTATTTCGAATCCCACTACACCAATATTCATATATTTTCTAAAATATTTTTCTTCTTGTAGATAGAGACTTCACAAGATGTTAAAACACGTCAGTTAATAAAAGAGTAATAGTGTTTTTTTTTTCAATTCTAGAACTATAAATTTAGAGTCTAGAATTCATAATTCACTTATTTTTACCCACTTATGATATTTATTTAATTTATCAATGAATATCAATTAATGAACAGAAACAATTTCTATCTTAAAATTTTGACGCGTTTGACCGCCATTGATATTATCGCTCACAAATTAATCAAACTTTTCCCAAGTTGTACGTAAGGCTTAATAAAATCAAAATTGTGAAATTTAATCAACTTAATACATTGTGACAAAATAAAGTCTATTTAAATTGACTATTTTATTACCCAAACCCAATGGGCAGAGAATCTCTTATTTAAATTCTCCGTCTACTTTCCGCCCTATATTCCAGAGATAGCGTGTTGAGTAACGTAACTTAACACCGCCCTATTTTGTTAACAGAGCGAAATGAAAATAATTCGATCACGATTACAACCAGACGCGCCACCACCGTTATACCTTCATTGGGAATCGAACTCACAACCTATGCGTTAGATCCAACACAATCAAATAGACAGCCCATCACAAATCACCCATCATATCACATCACATAAGTCAAAGTGATACCGAAATTGAAACCCCGAAAGCTCACTCATTGAGTAAATTGGTTAATCGGACATGGGGTTTCGGATCAGACCGACCGCATACCAGCTAGCTCTGTGTTGTTCGTGTAATGCACATACACCTAGAGTAAGTAACGTGCTGCATTATTGAAATGCAAGTAAATTACAATCGCGTGTGAATATTAAGAGGTCGTCCGTCGTGGCGTAGTGGTACAGGGGTGTGATTGTAACGCGACGGTTGTGAGTTTGATCCCAACTCGAGAAAGTGAAATATTTATTTGTGTTTATATTTCCATTTCTTCGCTCTGGTGTCGAGGCGTTAAGTTCTGCCACTCAACACGCAATGCCTTCAGAATTCGGCAGAAAGTGGGGAACGGAGTGTCTGAACACCAGGTTCCCTCTGCCTACCCTGCTGTGTGCAGGATACAGCGTGAAGCTGATATTTTTTTATATTAATATAGGGAATTAAGTAATATCTTAAAAGCTAGGCGGAAAGTGGCAATTTTTTTTTTGTTTTTTATATGTTTTAATACATAAAATTTCATTCCTAGAATTATTTATTGAAATGAGGCTATTTTGGAGGACTAACTAGATTAGCGTTTTCTAAGCGAAATTTAAAAGATAATTTTAAAGAAATGCTTTTTCATCTTAAAAGACAATATTTTAAATTTCAATCGGCGACAAATTGAGTTAAGGTTGAAAATTTTATTTAGACTAAATTGACTATGTCTAGACTTGTAAAAAAATTAACACTTAAAGTAAATAATAATTAAATAATGTTCAAAGTCAAATAGCTAAATACAATAATTAATTAATTTTAATTTATGAATATTCTTTCAAGCATTAGCATATTTTAATACAATAATTCTTTATGAGGCCGGTCAAGATGTACGTCCACAACGCGTGCGACTGTTAACCTGACAGGTTGTGGATTCGAATCCCACTCTAAATCTTAATGGCCAAATAGGCACCATAGTATATAGGAAACCCACGCACACCAATAGATACCTCAATGGTAAATTTCACTACCACCCTCCACAATTGTCTATCGTTGGTAAATCTTTGTTTCAGAGAGCCTACCCCCTCTACGACGAAGCTTCGACAGATGAAGAATGCTCTTCATCAGGACAAGCTGCCAGTTTTCCGTCAGCGCTGTCTGAAAGCCAGCAAGCCACCCGTAGTAGAGAGACAGCTCGCGTTTTTTTTTTATGTGTAAAGTATGTTATTCCACATTCCCCTTTATCTTTTAATGTTAGTACCATAAAAATCGGTTGAACTGTTCAGGAGATGAGCTTGGACAAACAGAAAGACAGTACAGTTAAAATTGTTTGTGTTTTAGTTAACTATATGTACCTGAAACATAATGCACATAGATTATTTTAAAATCACAGACAGACGTTTATTATAACTTATTAAACAAGTAAAATTGGACCCTCCATAACGTAGAGGTCCCGAGAGTACGTAATCAACTGATGCGAGTTAGATTCATCCAGACTGGTGGTTTACACCAGATTTATCTACCTTTCAGCTTCTATAATGCTAATTTTGTTAACGGTATATTGAAGTCAGCTTGGACCAAAACTTGTGCTAAAAGAGAGTTTGCCACTCAACACACAATGCTTCCAGAATTCAGTGGAAAGTTGGGAACGGAAGTGTCTTAATCGGAACGGAAAAAAATATTTTATATATGAAATTTAATTAATTAATAATAAATAAAACGTATAATTACAATTTTACTAAAAAAAACATAAAATACAATATCTATAATTACGACGTTGATTTGCGAAATATTCGAACATTTATATGTAAATTCCTCTTTGATGTTATACTTATTTATACCGGTACATATCTATACCGGTATATAGGCTTACGTGAAAATTATTTTATACCATTTACGCATGCTCAAACACTTTAGACAGTTTCAGTAAAAAGATAGCAACAGCCTCTATACAGGTAATGTTGTGGAAGTAATACCTTCATTATGCTGATACCTGTATTTCTTACGGGTAGATCGTTTTGTAATGTTTAACAGAATACTAGAGGATATACAAAAGAAGCTTCTTTTAAAAGGTCGAGTAGCGGAACTAAACACCGTTTATCTAATTTGATGTTATGTAAAAAGGAGCGTTAAACTCCGCCACTCGACTCTAAGTTCGTAAGGCATGAAGAAAAATTAAGTTACATCTTACTAAGAGGCCAATCGTGCCCCAGGAGTACAGAGTGTGACTGTAAAACCGACTGGTTGTGAGTTCGATCCCCACTCGAGCAGATGACATATTTATTTAAAATCATATAATTTAATATTTCCATTCATTTTATATTCCATATTTCCATTTCTTTGCTCTGGTGTCGAGGTAAAAGTGCGGCGTTAAGTTCCGCCACTCAACACGCAATGCCTCTAGAATTCACTGGAAAATTGGGAACGGAGTATCTTAACACTAGATTCCCTCCGCTTCCCTGCTGTGTGCGGGATACAGCGTAAAACTGATTTAATTTTTTAAATCTTAAATGACATCTAAGAGGCAAAAATACTATACAAAGAAAATTCTATCAAGCTTTAAAAAATTATGAAATATTGTTTGAAAGTATTAGTAAAAACAGTTTTAACTTAACCCGGCTGTAAAGGGACTGATTTACGACAGCAGTTCTCACACCAACCTATAGTTATTCAATTACCTTAGCTTTTATGTGTTATTTTATGAGCTACTTGGATTGCAATATGTCAATGGGGGGAGTATTTTTATGGGGGGAGTATTTTTATTACAAAATATAGTACGTTTCGTGCTCGTAAGCAATAGTCTTAAAATTATCTTTTAAAAGAATTTAACTACTTTGTTATCGGCAACTAGTTTCATTGTCTTTTTTTAGCTTAGAAGGGTATTCAGAGAGAACCTATCTAAAATTGTTAAAACACTCCGTTCCCATTATTATACCTCTGTTCTCTACTTTTTCTTGAATTCAAAGACAGAGAACCGAAATAAAGATAAAGTAGCTTCACGCTTTCCTTTCCCATAGCAAAGCATGCGGAGAGAATCGACTCGCCCTTGACCAGTTACTAGAGTACTGCACTCTACTGGTTTAATTAAATAAACGATAAAAACTGCTTATTTTATTAAGGGGAAAGTCGTCAAATGTTGCAAGTTATAACAAAATTCCTTACAATGTCAGTATATGACACATTTACATATTATTTGAGCTATTAAATATTTTAATAATACTCCCTCTATGATATCATAGTTTTATACTGTGAGAGTTATGGGGCTGTTGCGGTAGAGACATTAATTTATTATTAATATTATGTTAATAAACATCTAGGTACTAGAATAGTGCTTATTTTAAACTTTAAGTTAACGTTAACGTTTTTGCGTGCGTTTGAGTGCGTGTTGAGTGCGGAACTTAACGCCGTGCTTTGTCTTGAAACCGCGAAAGTTATAGAGGTGCATTATAAGACGATAGTTGAGTTATATTCTTTTAAAAACCATATAAAAAATAATGTTTTTGCTGTCTGTTGATTTTTGCTATACAAAAAAAACACGTAAAACGTAAAAAATGTAAGAATTCCACAGAGATATTCTTAATAATTTGAATATATTTAATTTAGTGGTTTTTCAACTTGCCCCCATCTCCCCAACTTATGTGCAGTGAATAAATATAAATATATGTATATATATAATCTCTATTACATTTTAGAGGGAACCTGGGAACCTAATTCCCCATTAAAACGGAAAAAGGAATGTGACAAAAGTGTCCGTTCCCCACTTTCCGCCGAATTCTTGAGGCATTGCGTGTTGACTGGCAGAACTTAACGCTGCGCCTTGCCCAATTACCTGTATATACTCGTATATACAATTATGTATATATAGTATATTAATAATATAGTAAAATATTTCATTGAATTCCATAGCTTAATTCAGAATCATTACGAACGTTAATTAATGCGCCATTAGGCAGATATTGCACATACCGACGGAAATTCGGGAAATCGTTTAATAAAATTTTACTAGCTATAATCGTTTCGTTTTAAATTTTTTTTTATTTTAAGCTACAAGAATGGTATGTAATTTTTGTCTTTTCTATTTTTATAAGTTTTTTTTTGATAATTAATTAATGTAGCTTATGTTTCAGAATAGAAAAAAAAACAGTAATTTTGTAATAAATTTTTAGCGGGCACTGGTTTGTTCGGTGTTGACAAAGGCCGTTGTAACGCGATGGTTGTGAGTTCGATTCCCACTCGAGGAAGTGAAATATTTATTTACGTTTATATTTCTATTACTTCGCTTTGGTCGCCCCTGAACACGCAATGCCCCCAAAATTCAGCAGAAAGTGGAGAATGGAGAATCTTTCCACTAGGTTACCTCTGTCTACCCTGCTGTATGCGGGATACAGCGTGAAGCTGATTTGTTTTTATTCAAATGTCAATCAAACAAAAATAATTGCACTCTTACATTATTTACAGATATCGAGTACAGTATAAATAATAATAACGTTCCGCTCTAAACGTTGAAATTAAAAGCAACGGAATCGTTTTGCATTTTCCTTTATAAAAAAAACCTAGTGTTCATAACTATTATCATAAGTTATAAAAATAAGTGTTTGAATTTCAGATTTTGTAACAACAAAAATATGCGAGAACGAACGGTCGCTACCATTTTATTTCGCATCTAAATATAAAATAATTCAAATTTATTCTCATCTGAGTATATATCTAGCGGAATTTAAAGCCAACTGAGATGAGCTTTGAATATTCATCCAAATAAACATCGCTAAGAACAAAAATATTCCGCGTGTTTTTATATTTTACTACGGCTACGTCTTAGGAGAAATTACTTTCTAGTTACGGAAACTCTCCTTTCTATTTAAGGAGAATTTGATGGTTTTTAAGTTTACGATCGAAAATTTTGTGAATAAATGTATAATAGAAGGGGTATATTTCTTTGATGACAGATATTTGATGTCAGATATTTATTTTTATAGAAGCTTATGAGGATCTACAGATAAGTAGCATTATAAACAGGATGGGCAGAAAAAAACTTGTATTAATTCTCTCTGTCCTCCAGATACCGTCCAATCTTTGGGACATAGAGTTCTGAATGGTGGAACAATTTAAATAATTAATTCCCTTCAACTGGGAATCAAATCCAATACCGTCGCGTTTACAGCCAGACGCTTTGCCTCTGCGTTACGTCGACATCTAATAATATGAAATAGTCAATTTACTTCACAGGCTATTTAAAAATTAAAATTGTAATATATATTAATTATATCATAGTTTTCATAGATAAATATAAAAATCATTATATATTTATATTGCAAAAAGAGTGCCAAATGGACCTGCATTTTCCCATTCTACTTCCACTTTTTCATTGTATCAGGTTCACGCGGTATCCCGCACACAACAGGGTAGGCAGAGAGAACCTAGTGTTAAGACTGAATTTATAATTTCATTTCCTCCCCCTGGTGTCACGGTAAAGTTCGGCGTTCAGTTCTGTCAATGTCTCCAGAATTTGTAGGAAAATAGGGAACTGAGTGTCATCACACTAGTTTTCGTCTGCCTACGCTGAAATATATATTAATATTTCAAAACCATACAACATACATATGTACGAGTATATTATCATTAAACTAACTAGTATTTCCCGCTATTTTTATAGTTTTTAAAAGGTTTTATCAAAATAGATTCCACTTCTAGTTTTTACAAAAGCGAATGAAGTTTAATATAACGTCACTGGTGCGCATTTGAAATTGACATAGATTTTATATTACAAAAAAAAAACATGTCAAAATATTTTTATTGAGTTTGGAAAAGTAAAAATATCATACATTTTGTTTTTCGTATACTCTATGGTAGGCTGGGCTGTTTTATAGCTTAAATAATAGAGAGATTATAGTGTCAAAACACTATGTTCACCATCTTTCGTTAGATATATTAGATATATTATTACCAAAGTATAATACAAAGAAAGATAAAAAAGAAACTATAAACACTTTCATGATTTCACAGTACGATGGCAATATTCACCTACAATTCCTGTAGGTGTGTTATAACAATGTTATTTACTCGTAAAATAGAGATCTCTCTCTCTTTATTTTAAAATGTACCGACCGTATAGTTTTCGTATTATATAATATTCGCCGAGGGCAATGCTTGTTCTAAACATGTTTCATTGTTACCATTTCCGGGAACTTGGGAACCGTATTTATAGCACTGCATTGGATATGTTTTATTTAACTTTTAATAATATTTTCTTAGGTTTCCGTTCTGGAGTCGAGGTAAAAGCCCGGCGTTGAATTCCGAAACTTAACATGCAATGCCTTCAGAATTCGGCGGAAAATGGGAAATGGAGTATCTTAACACTAGGTTCCCGGTGTGTGCGGGATACAGCGGGAAGCTGATTTGATTTTAATTTAATTAGATTTTTAATTTTCTTTGGTCTCTTAGAATTTTGCTGAAAATGTCTTTATTTTAAATGATGCTGTATCCCGCTTCACGCTGTATCTCGCAAACAGCGGGGTAGGTGAAGATCTTGTGTTAAAACACTCCATTCCTCTTTTCCCCCGAGTTCTAAAAGTATTGCGAAGAAGGTATAAATGGAAGATAGCATTTACTAACTACATTTTGACCCTAGCCAAAGACAGGTTCCCTCTGCTTACCTTGCTGATATAATATTACAAGTATCTACCAATGCATCCGTATTTACATTAAGAAAGTGTTCATGTACAAGAAAACTATTTTTATAATACAATTCTCTTGAGGGTAATGCGCGAAGTATATTCACATTTTGTGGTCCAAAGTATTGGAATATTCTTATTACAATAAAAACTTAACATAAGAAAAAAATATAAAATGTAACTTTGACTTGTATTGCATTTTAATGAAATAAATAAATGATTTTTTTAGCTTTAACCTGTATCCCGCAAACAGCATGGTAAGCATTGGAAAGTCTTGTATTAAGAAATTCCATTCCTCATTTTCCGTTGAATTCTGATGTCATAGCGACTGGAGTTGCGGAACTAAACGACGCGCTTTGCCTCGTCACGGGGATCTCCCCTATTGTCTTTATCCTCTGTACTCTACTTTGCAAAAGAAAAAAGAAAGGAAATATACATAAACACGTATCGCTTTATAATTGGAACATCTGGTAGACTTGCTGCAGTAACACAAGAGTTACTCGTAGCTCTTTGCACTAGTTCAGGAGTTGCCTAGTCTTGTATATTTAAATTTCTCATCTCTCATCAGGCACAGCCAGATCCGTTAATGCAAGGAGTATAATGAGTGCATAGTGACAGATGGAATATTATATTTATTTTAAAAAAATATTTATATAGATATCGGGAAGTACAACTTTTGAAACTTGACTTAAGTTTGCGGGCATAAGCACTGATTTTGTATAAAACATAAAAGAATATATTTTTGTAATGTTTTTTTACTATGAAACACATACAATTTTTTTTTCTTTATTTATATATTGCAAGTTCTCATTTGGTACCAAATTACGTAACTTCGACTGTAGGTCCACGGGAAGTACCATACAGATTTTGATTACGAGGCGAATATCTAAAAAAAATGCTTGCTGCATTTTTTAAAAAGATTCTTAAAGGCACCGTAGACTAAATATTGATATTATTTCAGCCTGATACCACCACGCGATCTCTAGATAAATGGCCTTGATAGACGGACAGACGGACAACAATACTGCATTACTTATGTATATAAGGGTGTCGTTTTTACCTTTTGAGGTACGAAACTCTAAAAATGGAATAAATATTTAAAAAAAACCGTACAATATGTTTCTTATCTTAACAAAGAAATATGAAGAAACTCGAAAACGAAAGAGAACAAGTTATAAGAAGTGCGCTCAAACTTTCACAATTCCCGCAAGATTTGGACACTTAAAAATGAGAGTATAACAGCATGAAGGGCCCCTAAATAAGAAAGCCCCTAAGTAAGAAGGCCCCTAATTGAAGAAAAAATATCTTCACAACACGAATAATTCAAGGTTGTTCTTGCTTTTAAAAGATTTTAATTTAACTTGCTTCATTCTTCTTAATTTGTTAGTTGAGTTTAGTTAACGCGAGATACTAAATCATTAAGTTTACTTGATAAACGGTCACCGTAGAACTTTTGCAATTTGATTCTAATAGTTGTAATGTCTTAATTTTGTTTAATAATGTCTTTTTATAACTACTTATAATTAAGTTTCTTTTTATAGGGTTTCGTACCTTAAAAAAAACCTTGAAAAACGAAACCCGTATAGATTCACTAGTTGTCCATCTGTCCGTCTCTTAAGACCATTTATTTCGATCATCTATCGCAATCAAAAGATTAGACTAGTATTGCAGCATTATATATGAAATTCGTAGCAAAATCAAAAACTATAGGGTAATTCTCGTGAACCTACAATTATGAAATTTGGCATGAAATAAGAACTTACAAGGTAAAAAAAAAAGTGAACATTTATAGGTATTTCTTAGAAAAAAAATCATTCATTTCATACAATATGATTGCATATGTTCGCAAGATTAAGATTATCAAACTTTATCATTTGTTCTTTGCGTTGATCAAGAATTTTGAAAGTACGGAACCCTCGATAGGCGAGTCTGACATGGACTTAACCAGTTTTTATTAGTTTCAATTTGCGAGGAAAAGAAAATATTAAATAATTCATATCCCCGAATGGAAATCGAACCCACAGTAGACGGATTCACAGTCGAATATACACTGCTCACGACTTATCTTAAACTTCAATTAAAGGAATTAAATATAAAAAGATTTTAATAAAATCTGATTAACTTTCGATCAGTAAAAAGCGATATACATATTTTAACAAAACTTTCCACTCAAAATGCATAAGATACGCAAAAAATATTTAAGTTCCAAGTCTTATACACTTGCAGCACTCATGGACGCTTATTAATTAAAAATTACACTTAGCTAAACATGAGGTGTCATAGAAACTTTTACAGTAAAAATGCATTACATACATGTCTCGTTGCATTATTCATAGAGTCGAGTTGAGAGTAGAGTGTATATAGTCCTAGAATATGTTAGAAACATATTACATTGTCAAAAACTTTGCCTTATAGTGTAACTAGCGGCCCGCTCGCGGTTTCATCCGCGTTAACTATGTTATTATTAAATTCTGTCTCCATGGCTACGTCCTAGTGACGTCTATGCAAAATTTGAGACTCCTAGCATTTGTAGTAACGAAGTTTCATACAAACTTTCGACCCCAAAAACAACCCCTTAGAAGTCGAATATTGCGAATTCCCGTCTTAGCGAGCACCTACGTCCTATAAATAACTCCTATGCAAAATTTGAGATTTCTAGCACTTGTTGTTTCTGAGATTTCGTGATGAGTGAGTGACCTTTCGATTTTATATATATAGATTAGAGAAAGTTCTATTAGTTCTTTTTAGGCCAGTGGTGGTGCTTGGGCACAAGTTCTCTTCTTCTTCTTTCTAGTTTCTTATCCCATTTTCCGCTTCTTATTTTTTCCCATTTTCCGCCGAATTTTGGAGGCATTGCGTGTTGCGTGGCGGAACTTAACGCCGCAAATATAATGTAAAGTATTATAAATAAATAAAAAAACTCAAACACTTCTTGATAATATAAAATAATGCAGTAAAAAGTCTGTCTGAAGATATCTCTACAATGTGATCTTTTGAACAAATTCAGTCTTTCCTACGACTCTCGAGCCAATGGTTTAATTTTTCTGAATAACCCTTTATTTAATTAAACGAGTTTCTCAATTGACTGTATTTGAACGTATTAAGTTAACAAGTTAAAGAAATTTTGTTTGACTGCCTGAAAGTGCACAATACTGTAAAGCCTTTGATTTGGGACCCTAATTAACCTAATTATTTGATTTAAAAATTTCAAAACTTTATATATACTTCTAATCCATAATTCCTTATATTTATTAGGCTGTCTCGTCGTGGTGGGGTGGTAAAGTGTCTGACTGGAAGCACCACTGGATGCTTGTGGGTTCGACTCGGGACCACCCTCTCGCATTAGTACTAAAGTGTGAAGTCAAACATAAAAATATTCATGTAACGTGCTCGACTATTACCTACAATCCACATATTTCTAATTAGAGCCTTTAACAATAGAACTTTTACTATCGGAAATAAATCTATACATTACCTATATCACATATCAGCTTCACACTAGTGTTCAGATACTCCATCGGACACCAGAACAAAGTAATTAGCAAAGAAATAGCTACCACGTCTCGGCACAAGGAGTACAGGCCGCCCTCCAATCAGGTGGATGGACGACCTTTAGAAGACAGAGGGAATCCGCTGGATTTAAAGGGCGCAGGACCGGACGGAGTGGGGAGCATTAGGGGAGGCCTATGTCCAGCAGTGGACGTTGAATGGCTGATGGATGGATGGATGGAATAATTCATTCCCTCGAGTGTAGATCGAATTCACAACCTTCGAGTTCTACTCACACCTTTGTGCCATGACGGCCTTAAAGCAAATATATATGGTAATAAATAATACGTAATACGTCTGTATGTATGTACATACATACGTCCATAATGAATTTCATTAAACTACAAACGTCTGTTTAGTTTCAACGGATAATTTAGCCTTAAAACAATCGAATGAGCTTTCGAAATGTACCAAAGTTATTTGTTAGCTCGCATCTGACGCGGCGTAGGGTCAAACTTTCTCTACAATTTACTAGGATATTGTCTAAATTTGTTGAAATTGCTTCTGAGGATTTGATTATAATAAGATAATAAGGGGCCGTCGTGACGAAGTGGCAAGGGTGTATCGCGACGGTTGTGGGATCGATCCCCACTCGAGGAAGTGAAATATTGTTTTACGTTTATATTTCCATTTCTTCGCTCTGGCGGCAGAAAGTGGGGAGCGGAGTGTCGTAACTAGATTCCCTCTGCCTACCCTGCTGTGTGCGGGATACAGCGTGAAGCTGATTTATTTATTTTTTAATTATAATAATTTTGAACCCGTTCTTCATTTGAATATATTTAAATTATCTTCATTTCCCAATTCTGCTAGACAAAGCGCAGCGCTCAGATCCGCTTCTTAAAATGAAATGTCTTGGAGTTTAGAAGGAAAGTGGGGAATGGAAATGCCTTAATGAGAACGGAGTGTATAAACACTAGATGCCCAGTTTTCCCATATTCATCGTGAAACTAAAAAAATTAAATGTATATAGAAGATTTATATTTTCCACTAAACTCACGCTTTGTAATGATTTATAGATAGATACATATACCTAAAAATATCTATTAAAGATAGACAGATATACCAAAGGAGCCAACAGAATGTAATTTCAGAATGAAGCTCATATTCAACAATATTTGATTAGCTCAGACCCTCCAGTGAAATATGCAAATATGGTATTTAGTATTCAAGAGTACTTACCGCATAGAGACATTAGCCGCTTCCGTCACCCGTGTAGCGTGACAACGTCAACAGAAGCAAAGCAAGTTTGCCGTGACGCGATAACTATAGTGTCTTAGGTAAATCTAAATATGTATTACTTTCACGCTGTATCCCGCTCGTAGCAGGAAAGGCTAAATCTAAACATATATTGTTTCTTTTTCTTTTTTCTGTTATCTGTATTTTTGTGTGCAATAATTTTTTTCTATTCTATTTTATTCCATTCCATTTTAGTGTTGAGACACTACGGTCCCCATTTTCCGTCTTAATTTCGAGGTATGGCGAGTTGAGCACCTAACTTTTACTTTGAAATAAAAAATAAACGCCTATTTTTTTTTGAAATACACAGAAATAAAGCTCTCTGAAACTATAAAATAGGTTTTTAATTTTATACATTAGTCGTAGCAATCGGATTACAGAAACAAGAAACTTCCCAATCAGGTCGCCGATAATCTCAGTAAAGGTTCTCAGCTTCCGTTTAATCTAATTCTCCAACAAACTAGAAAAGTTTTCGTTTAATGGAAGACAGGAGATAGGAGTGAATTAGGCCAAATTTTCGATAGATCGCGGTTAGATACAAATATAACTAATATTTGTTTCGAAAGTATTAAAATAATATGTCAATTTCTTATTTATTTCCTCGCTTAGGTAACGAGGGTAAGCGCGGCGTTAAGTTCCACCACTCAACACGCCTTGGGAGTTAGGGAGAAATTGGTAAACAGAAATGTTTTAATTTTAATGAGCTGTCTTAAGTCTAGGTTTTCAGGTTCCCTCTGCCTACCTCGCTTTGTGCGGTATATATTTAACTAAAATAACTCAGTATATTTTTTGCGAAACTGCATCTTAATTGTAAACACGATCCCCTTAAGAAGTTTCAGCTTGTTTAAATTATTTGAATTTCATGCAGGACTGCAACAATTGCATAATTTTTTTTTATATTATAAAAGTTATTACCGGCTCTCCTGAATAGAATTTCCTTCCAAGACAGCAATGATAGTAGTAAATTCAATCGACATTTCAAAAGTTTTATTGCACACACAAAACCCATATGTGATGAAAAACATAAAGACTGAAAACTAGCAAATTCCTTGAGAATAAATAAATTCCATTTGTAGTTTTTATAAACTTACTCAAATAAAATGAATTTGGTAACAGTAATAAAAGGAAGGAAGAAGCGTTTTAATTTAATTCGCTCAGTTTTAAATTTATTTTTGCGTTTGAAAGTCGTAAAACCCATTTCCTATTTCTTTAAAAAAAAATCAATGAATGAACGAACGTTGGAAATAAGTCTGTTTGAGAGCACTCGAGAAGGTTCTTGTCAGGATGATTACAGACTGCGGAAATTTTTATAAATGTATTCAAAAATGATTATTTGACGCACGTATCTATTATAAAGTAGATAAAAAAATCAAATTTAAAATCCGGCGTTTAGTTCCGTAAAAACAACAAGGTTTTGAATTCCAATAAAAGCGGAAACGGAAGTTGTCTCTATTATTATTAATACACTCTAAAACTCTATGAGGCCATTCATGGCATAGAGGTACAGACTTGTTATTGTCAACGCGACGTAGTAGGTTCGATTCTTACTCGACGAAATTAAATATTTACTATTTAAATTTTTTCGCTCTGGTCTTTTGGGCTCAGAGCTCTAGGTGTCAGGTGGTGAAAAGTGGGGAGCAGGCTGTCTTAATATTAGGCTCCCTTGTCTACCCTTATATTGGTGAAAAAGCGTATATAGTAAAATATATATAAAAAATATGTCCAAATTAACATATCAGTGACTATGTAAAACATATATATAGATATATATATGTATTGAAAATATTAACAATATTAAATATTTACAGCGAACCACACTCCGTTGTATGAATAATTCAGAATTTGCGGCAGATTTTTTGTAAAAAGTAGTCTCATTTCTCAATTCAATTATTTTTGACGGCATTTTCGATATTTTGATGAATTTACTACTATTAAATATAATAATTTTAAATTTCTTTTTAAAATGTATATTTTGGAAATTAATGTCAAGAAAAATATTGTTATATTTAGATTGGTACCTGCACTTGTATTATATATAGGTGCTTAATAGGCCTTGTGTAACATAAAAATGCTACAAAAACATTTTTATTAAGCATTTTTTTCTTGAAACATTAATTGTTGAGTGGCGGAACACAACGCCGCGTTTTGCGTCGTTACCGTCGTTACCAGAGCGAGGTAATGAAAATGTAACCGCACGCATACGCCCCTGTATGACGTCGATCTCAGTTAACGGCTTAGTTAACAACTGACGGCCATACTTTATATTTAAAATTATTTTCTTATTACGTTTTCAGGATTACAAACTAAAACCAGTCGTGGTGCAGGGGTAAGCGTGTGGCTGTAGACAAAATAGGTTGTCGGTTCGATTCCCACTCGGGGAAATGGAATATTTATTTTTTTCGGTGCTGGTGTTGAGTTCTGCCACTCATTACACAACCCCTCCAGAATTCGGCGGAAAGGGAGGAACGGAGTGTATTAAAAAAATAAACTGTAGAAAATCTCAATTTAGTGGGGAGCTAAAGTTTTTTGGCAGTACTTACACGTGTTTATGATCTAAAAATAAAACACCTCGATAAAGCACTCAAGCTTTATTATGAGCATATCAACCTAGTCAAGTGCGGAAGCTACTTATTGTGAACTTGGAAGGCAGTTTTTAGATATGATATGGAAATTTAATTTATTTTTAGATACAATATACGGTAGAATGTTTTTATAACAAGTAATGATATACAACAATTAAATATAATTATTATTATTTAAAGAATTTATATTTTATTCTAAATATATAATATTGAAACTAGCAACCAAAATGCGGCTTCGCCCGTTTAAAATTTATTGTTTAATAATAGCTAAATTATACATAATAAGTATAAGTAATATTACTGTAATATTTTGTTATCGAGCTTTGGTATCGAGGCAAAGCGCGGCGTTGAGTTTCGCTACTCAACACGCAATGCCAAAATTCAGCGGAAAATGGGAAACGCAGTTTTAACACTATTTTTTTCTCTGCCTACCCTGCTGTGTGCGGGATTCAGCGTGAAGCTGATAAAAAAAGAGATACAAACAAAAATCGAACTTACGCTAAACTTCACTCAAATATAGTATTGCCATACCGTAGTGGTCGTGTAAAATATACCATACATATATATAATACGTTCACCGAGTACTGTCCCATAAAATGTAAGCGAGCAATCTGCCTACCTGTTTACCCTCTTGATAAAATCTTAAATGCCATTTAAACATTTATACCGTTTAGAATAAGGCTCATATTGCTATTTTCCAGGTGTTATATTTTATTAGGGCGATTTGTCAAGCAGTTAGCGTCTTTCAAAGTAACTGATGTCGTCATATATAAAGTTGTATGAAAGCGTTTCTTATTGTTTCAGAATTGGGGCTGTTATTCGTGGGGTGAATATTTATATTAGGCTCTTAATATTTCTTTCTACTCTCTCTCTCTCTCTCTCTCTCTCGTCTACGTATAAGTTTTGAAAATATTAAATAAGATACAGGCTGTGTAGGTTCGACTCTTACTACAGGAAGTTAAATATGTAATAATATCTAGAAAGCGGGTCTTTGAGTTACGCTGTTCAATGTGCAAAAAGAATTCGGCGGACGTGGGAAACAGAAGTGTCTTAAAGGGAACGGAGTGTTTTAACACTAGCCTGCCTCTGTCTACCCTGATGTATGGCAGGTACAGTGTAAAACTGATTTTTAAATTTGATATTAGTTTAATTTTAACAAAGATTTCTTTCTTACCACGTTTTAAGTAATCATAAAATATTTTAATATAGACAACAATATAACTTATTACTAAGTAAAAATATTATAAATTTAAGAATCTCCACTAGAAACTTATTAAATCCACATAATAATAGTGATGAAAATTTTCAAAGGAATGTGAATCGTAAAAGTTCTTAAGTACTAAAGTTTTATATCCACGCCAACGTCAAAACTTGTTAGATTTCCTTCTTTCATATTATAATGTTTAACAATTCTAATATCATTATTAAATTAGTATCACGTTATTACACGTAATGAATCCAGAATTCTGCGGAGAGTGTAGGTTCACAGGATCCCTTGGCCTAGTTCTAAAAAAACTAATTTCAATAGAGAGGATGATTGGAAACTTTCTACCACTCATCTCTCTCATGTCATAAAATTTTTGAAGTCTCAAACCAAGAATATCAACCAATCAATCAATCAGCCTATTCGGATTCACTGCTGGACATAGGACTCTCCCAGGGTGCGCCAAAGCTCCCGATCCTCCGTCTTCCGCATCCAGTTGAAGTCAGCAATCTTCTTCAGGTCGTCGGTCACCCAACCAAGAATACCATGCTGACAGCTTAATATGCATGAATCCAGGTCCCTACGCGAGGCAAGACAGTCTACGCGTGACGTCATTTCCCAAAAATATATAAAACTATACATACAAATATTATTTGTATTTATGTTAATAAATATTAATTAGATAGTGTTAAAATTAACGTCTTACTTAGTTTTAAAGTATTAACGTGGCTTTAATATTTGAAGAGTCGAAAGTAGCCTACAAGTCAAACTCTCTGAATACCTTAAGTTGTTCCTGAAAGAAACTTTCACAAACAGATTAACTTTAAATTTTATAATAATTATTAATTTAATAGTACAAATAATTGTATATAGATAAATGTAATATAATTGAGGCCAGTCGTAACGCAGGAACAGAAGGGTGTCACTATAACGACGGTTCTGGGTTCGATTTCCACTCGAGAAAATTAAATATTTAATATTTTCTTTTGTTCGCTAGTGTCTATTTTCTCTCTATATAAATATATGTATCTATAATAAAGTACATATTATAAGAAGACATTAAGTTTTAAGCATATTTTAGTACCAACTTTTATTTCCATTCCAACACCGTCGTCTAGTGTTGCAATAAAATGCAACTACGCGTACTTCTTGCATCTACTCGTAATAAGATGTACACACGAGATGACATTGTACTGGAATATGCAAGAGAACTTACTATTTTCTAGGAGCGATTATAATATACAAATGACTTGCTATGACTTTGCCTCTTTTTCTTTTATGGATTTTATTGCAGTTGTTTTGAACAGGAATGGTTGTGGATTCGAATTCACTCGGAGAGATCGGCGTGGCGTTAAGTTCCACAAATTAGAAGAAGAAATAGCGAAATACTAAGCTCTCTCTGCTTACCTCTTTTTTTAGATAAAAACTAAATGTTTAATAAGCTTAAAGAGGAAGAGCAGTGAAGAAGAGTGTTAAGGTATTGTAAAGGGGTCCTGGAAGTCTTCACTCACAAGCTGAAGCACTGCTTCTCCTAGCTTCACATCATATAAAGACAGAAGATATCACTAGTTATACTTGCTTTCCATTTCTGAAGTCCGTCCGACCTAGTCTCGTTCTTTCTTCTTTTTTACAATTCCCGACATATTTAATCTATTACTAAATATTATATATACTTAATACAAATTCTAACGTTCCAATTATAGCTTATTAAACATAGTATACTATATGTATATACATACATATATATTAAATATTAAGCTTACATAGGAACTCTAATTAGTCTATATGAAATTCGATGGAATTTTGGGAATAGATTCAATGTTATTAGATTTTCTAGTTAATTACTAATACGAAACATTCATGTAATGTCAGTATTAAGGTTAACAACATATATGTATATTATATTTGTTATATAGTGTATTTAGTATAGCAAGAGCTTCACGCTTTTCCCGTAAGAATTGATGAAAAGTAAAATGAAACTAATTTTAAGACATTCCACATTCCACATTTTCACAGCGAGTGGTACGGGGGAAAACTACATAATTATATTTCCACCAATAATTTTTTAAATAACCTTTTAAATTTCCGGAAAATGAGGAACGCAGTGTTTTTACACTAGGTTCCTTCTGCCTACCTACGGAACTCCTACATACGGAATACAGCATGGAACTAAAAAAAAAATGTATTTCTCGTTGATTTACTTATAAAATTGGTATGAAATTCACACTGGGTGAGTCTCGCACTTGCTCGGTTTTTACCTGATAAATATTCTTTATTGTTCCAATATTTTAAGATCGCGCGCGATAAATATTATATAGCGGTATATACAAAAATGAATTTTATATCATCAAAAATCGTGTGCTATAAACAATAAATCGGTTATGCCCTTAGAAACTTTTACACTCGAACTCAAGGCGCTCATGAAATTTATTATAAACATAGAATTTATGATCTGAGACCATTGTGGCGTAGGAGCACAAGCGTACGACAGTTGCGGGATCGATTCCCACTCGAATTGAATTATCATTCATTAATATTTTCATTTCTTCGCTTTGATTCTACAAACAACACGAAATGCCTTGAAAATTCAGCGGAAATTGGACAACAGAGTGTCTAAACACTAGTTTTCTTTTGCCTACTCTGCTATATGCGGACATTTCACGTTAATTCTACTCTCTATTGGAATTTCTACAACGTACACGTAAAACCGTATCACGTATTATCATATTATTATACGTTTGTATATAAAATAAAAAAAAAACGCTTTTTACGTAGTATGTATAAACTTACAGATCCTATTTCTGTCATAAACTGACATCGTAAAACCCTATTGTTACGTGACGAGTGTACTGACTGTGTGTAATACCTACCAGAATTTTGAGGTATTGCACCGTAGAAAATACCTAAAGGTATATAAAAAAATATTATTATATAAAATATATATAAAAATATTAAAACAAGCTAAATAATATGTGAATAGTGAGTGAGTAGAAAAAAAAAGCAATTCCCGCTCTTCTTCACTTTTAATTCAATTTCGATACATTTTAGATATTTTGAATGGAAGAACCCAACGTCGCGTTTTCTTCTAAATGTTACCAGAACAGAAAAATTTTAACTTAAATATAATCATCCCATCGAGTAGATATAGAACCCATAACCATAGCATATATGTATAATCACATACTGCACAAGTACGCTAAAATGGTCTCTGGTATCGTGGCAAAGCACGGCGTTGAACTCTGCCATTGAACACGTAATGCCTCCAGAACAGCTCGGAAAATGGAAAACGGAAGTTCCTTAATGGGAACGGACTGTCTTAAAACTAGGTTCCCTTTGTCTACCCTGCTACATGCGGGATAAAGCGTGAAACTAAAAAATAAATAAAACAACAAAAAACACAAACGTTAACATTGACTTAAGCATTGCTGCCATAATAATCTTTCTATTCGAGGACAGTTTCATCACAAACGTTCATACTGAACGGTCTAGAACTATTGCTGTGAATGGGAAAGCTTTTAGTGCAGTGCCTTTTGTAGATGTACTTACGCTTTTTTTTACATATAAATGTTTAACTTTTTAGTGAGATTGCCATTGAAAACGTAAATATAGTTTTAGTCGAGTTTTTCATGTAATTACGTAAATCTATTAAATTATTTCCATTAAACGCTTATATGATAAACGAGAATTTTAGTATGGCAATACACCAAAAGGTGAGATTTTGCATCGTTGCCAGAGCTAAGAAAATGAAAATATAAAATATTTTTATTACCTCGGGTGGGAATTGAACCCGCAACCTGTCGCTTCTAATCTCAACTACTTATTTTTATTTTAGTATAATAAAATAATATTACTTATCAGAACTAATACTTGAGTGAAAACAAAATAAGCGTAAAACTCGTCGTTCTGACACTAAGCCGAGTTTGCGACTTACGCTATATGCAGTGAAACTTTATATAATTGAAATATAAAAAATAAG
>JAKRZM010000664.1:61357-96339 GCA_036379175.1 Heliconius cydno galanthus | reverse complement strand
TAATCTGGACATCCACTAAGAAGGGATTTTGAAAAATTTTAACCCTAAAGGGGTGAAATAGGGGTTTAAAGTTGGTATGGAAAAAAAATTAAATCGGCACCGATTTTTATAAAATTTGAAATTTAGATTTTTAAAAGTATTTAATTGAATACGTGTTTCATCGTTTTCTAAAATTCTCCCCCTAAGGGTACAAATAAGGGGTTGAAAGTTTGTATAGAATTTTTTTTAAAACGCCACCAATTTTTATAAAATTTGAAATTTAGACTCTTAAAAATATTTAATTGAACATGTGTTTCATGGTTTTCTAGAATTCACCCCCTAGTCATAGTCATATTAGTAAAAACATTACAGAGAGCAATTTATAAGTTCCGAAATAATAGAGATTTAGGTTTCATCTGCTTATTCTACAATATGCGGATTTTATTTTATTTCACATTCTATCCCACATACTGAAGGGTTCGCCGACAGACTGCAACGACACCAAAATTCGAGACATTCCGTGTTGAGTGTTGGAACTTAACGCCGCTGTTTGTATCACTAGTCTAAAATCCACTATCACTATTGTAAAATCCTTATACTATATAAGGATTTTACAATAGTCACACGTTATCCCACTGCGCTACTATAGATAACAATGGCCACAAAAATCTAATATTTATTTAAAGGATATCTTACAAATAAGCTTTATCTCGAGCGCGGCAAGTGTGAGACCACCTTTAATTAAGACTAATTGCGGCCTTCTTCAAAGGAAGAAACGGGTCGTTCGTGTATAGAATCCTAATTCTGACCACTCGTACTTTATTCGCAATTAGACTCGATTCAATCGGTGTTTGTTTCGTATCGATTAATCGGATTAAAAAGTCGATGTACACAGAGTGGATTATGATAGTTATTTTTATATCGATTAATTTAAACATTAAGCTTTTAATTGGCGTTAAGATTAACTAAAGAGAGAAATATTTTTCAATTAAATAATAATTTGTTTAAATTTTAATATAAATAATGTTATACTAATTTTTATTTTTTATTAGAGTAGCAGAGAGGAGCTCAGTGTTAAAACTCTCCATTGCAATCTTTCCAACCTAATTAAAAGAGATTCCGTCATGGTTCACTCAGTTGGTCGATACCAGTGCAAAGAAATGAAAATATTTTTCTTCTTCAGGTGTTAATCAAAACCACAACTGTAGCCGTTACATTCAGGGACACTCTGCCTAAAGTAGTGTCAAGACACTATTCTTCACTAGCATACTTTCGTTCCTCATCTTCAACTGAATTCTCAAAATTCTCCAAATGAGAATTCCTACTGGATTTTTTTGCTAAAAAATTGCTATATTTTGTTGATTTACTAACGGTGAAAATAATCCTCTAGGATCTGTATAGGCGCAAAAATTCATTTGAATCCGATAAGCCGCTTCGCTATGATTGAAAAACAAACAATGATCGTAGCTTTTATTTTGCAAATCGATAGCCCCATTCTCCTTTTTGTTGTTTGAAATATTAAAACAATAATGCTGATATGAATATTATATTACAATTAATAAAAATATAGGCAAATTACTTCAATTAGTATATCTATATATATAAAATCGAAAGGTCACTCAGGTCATCACGAAATCTCAGAAACTACATGTGCAAGGTATCTCAAATTTTGCATAGGAGTTATTTATAGGACGTAGGTGCTCGCTAAGACGGGAATTCGCAATATTCGACTTCTAAGGGGTTGTTTTTGGGGTTGAAAGTTTGTATGAAACTTCGTTACTACAAATGCTAGGAGTCTCAAATTTTGCATGGACGTCACTTATAGGACGTAGGTACTTATGGAAACAGAAATTAATAATAACGTAGTTCACGCAGGCGAAGCCGCGGGCGGGCCAGTATATATATATTTTTATTAAATATATTGCTCTACTAGACTAAGGCAATGAATATATTTTAAATACAATAATTCCCTCTAATGGGATTTGAATCTACAACCGTCACGTTTACAATCAGACTTTGTCCCAGTACGCCACAACATAAAAAAATATATATATTTTATTTTAATTAATTGTTTAATCTTTTAGAAGCTAGAGTGACTAAACGTGACAGGTTGTAGGTTCAATTCCTACTCTAGGAAATAAAATATGAATATTTACATTTCTTCGCTCTGGTGTTGAAGCAAAGCACGGCGTTAAGCTCCACCACTCGACATAAATAGGAATTCGGCGGAAAATGGGGAACGGAGAGTTATAACACTGGTTTCTTTTTTTCTATACTTTTTGTGAAGATAAAAAAACCCAACGACTTTACAAAATACACTTTTTTATTTAAATATATAAAAATGGCGGTCGGCGAGTTGCTGCATAATTTAATGAGGGAACTTTTAAAATACTCATTTAAACCGTTTAAATAAATGAACTGTCCAACATCGCTATTTATATTTACTTAACGAAATCAAAATAATTGCACTGTGGACGCGAAACGCATAAATTACGTTCATTATTTTAATTTTGCTGTAAATATTATTTACATAAAAAAATAAATTAGCTGGAAATTTATAATTAGAGGGAAATAGTGTTAAGACACTCAGTTATCCATTTTCTGTTGATTTTTTCCCAGCATTTTTGCTCAGTTTTTATCTTTGGCGCCAGAACGACGAAATGGATATATTAATAAATAATAATTCCTTATCTCGAGTGGAAATCGAACTCACAACCTTCGCGTTACAGTTTCACAATTGTGGCCTGCGCCACGACTGGCTTCCAAGCATAAATGCTATAAAAGCAAAGGAATTCAAATAAATGTAAGTTTTTAAAAGCTTTCATAATAAAATTAATATTGTTTTTTATGATGTGAGTGATATCGCTAATTGATTTATAACATCAATTTGAGGCGTACCACATTGGTTTAACATTGTTATATTCGGTTACTAACGGCCCGCCCGGCTTCGCCTGCGTGAACTACGTTATTATAAATTGTTGTCTCCATGAGTACCTACATCCTATAAGTGACGTTCATGCAAAATTTGAACCTCCTAGCATTTGTAGTAACGAAGTTTCATACAAATTTTTAACCCCAAAAACAACCCCTTACAAGTCGAATATTGCAAATTCCCGTCTTAGCGAGCACCTACGTCCTATAAATAACTCCTATGCAAAATTTGAGATTCCTAGCACATGTAGTTTCTGAGATTTCGTGATGACTGAGTGACCTTTCGATTTTATATATATATAGATATATAGAAGATACCTATAGGTGAATAGTTGAAATATATGTTCTTGTATGATGAGTGTAGGTTTGATTTTCATATCGCGCTGTATCACGCATTTAGTAGTTAGAGTAATGCTAGTGTCAAGAAATTCTGTTTTCGACTGTATGCTCAAATTTGACATGTTCCGTGTTAAATGGCGTAACCCAGATCCATATATTCTCTTACCAGCATAAGGAAAGAGCTTTTTTACATTAATATTTTTTCCTTTAGGATTTTATTTGATATTTTTAAAGTCGTCGTGGCGGAGAGTCGCAAGCATATGACGATAAACGCGACAGATTGTGGATTCGATTCTCACTAGAGGTAATAAAATATTTAATATTTTCATTTCCTTGCTCTGGTAACGTAGTAAGGCGCGGCGTTGAATTGCGGCTCTCAACACGCAATGGCCCCCAGAATTCTGCGGAAAGTGGGGAGCAAAAGTCTTATCTTATCTTAATGGAAAAGGAGTCTTTACACTAGGTCCCCATGTTTCATTTGCTGATCTTGGTAAGTATAGCGTGAATCTAAGAAAGAAGAGAAGAAGACAGAGAATTTATTTGTCACTGCAGTTATACTCAAAAATATAAAGAAAAATATTAAAAAGTACGCATATAGCTTCCTTTATTTTCTTAATAATTCCAGAACAAAGATAGCGTTGGAAGCCTAGATTCCATCTAAAGCTGTTGATTGATGCTTGATGGATAGCCTTTATGAGGGCCGTTACGGCGCCTCGTATATATGTATGTAGTTTATAAATTTATTTTATAAACTACCGTCATATTTTAGAGGCCAGTCATGGTGCAGGGGCACAAAGTGTGAATGTAAGCACGATTGGTTGTAGGTTCGATCCCAATCTAAGAAATAATTATTTAATTACATTAATATTTTCATTTCTTCGCATTGGTGCCGAGACAAAGCACGGCGTTGAGTTCCGCCACTCAATACGCTATGCCTGCAGAATTCGGCAAAAAATGGGAAACGTAGTGAAATATAAACTAATTAAACATAAAATCGCTTTTAAAAAAGGAATGATGAGGAAGGAGTGATTTGTCTTCACCTCATTTGAATGGCAGCTTCAAGCTTGGAGTGAGGATTTGTGGTAGTATCAAGATAATCCTTTCTCTTCTTCCTGCCCAAATTCGAGAAACACACAAGTGTTGAGTTGCAGAGCTTAGCACCGCACTATCTTTCGTTATTTTGCCAGTTTAGGGAAGTTCTATATAATACGTCCCTCCAAGCGGAAACCCTGGAACCTGGACACTGAAATCAAACCCAAAACCTATCGTGTTTACAATCGCACTTTTGTGCACTCACCTCTACAGCTTTCTATTTGAATAGTAAAATTAATAATTTAATACCTTTACCATCTATTCGAATACGTACTGAAATGTGAAAGATAAAATAAAGGAAATATATAAACCGATGACAGTTCCAAATAGATCCGATAAATCTAAATAGAAACTAAATAATTGGAGTTGCAGAAACTCCGTACAATGAATGCATCGATTGGAGCCCGACGACTGCCTTCCGATACCACTATTAGTTCAGCCAGCTAAAGCTGGTTGATGTGGGAATGTGTATATTACAGGTTTATGTTTCATACATTATGGTTTTAAGGTCTTTGTGTTTAGAGGCTTAGTAGAAAAGAGTAAGTAGCTCTATGCGAGGTATGAACCTGTGATAGAAATATTTACATATCCACCTCCTACTCCTCAGAAGTAATCTAATACTTAATACACGTTTTGTTTTTTAAGAAAATCTTTTAGCAGGGTAAGCAGAGACTGTAAAGAAGCCTGTAAGTAAGCCATACCTGCTTAGTGGTTATGCTTGGACCGTTTGCAACAGGCCCAGGTTCAAATCCTGCTACGTTCAAATTTTATACGTTTTCTATATAATTTTTTTTCTTTCCTAAGTGTGGAATAACACTTTAAAAATATCAAAAATAAAAAATACAATCTGTTCCACCCGAATATCTCTTACAAACAAAATTATTATCCCTAGATTCCTAAACTGATTTTACACTGCCTAAGTATCTAATAATGCTCTATAATCCTCTCACGTCGTCCACAATTGTAAGGGATCCGAAACTTCGGCCGATAGTTATATATTTCTTGCCGATATGATTCAAATTGAATTGTCTACACTCTCCTTTTGCTGTTAACATTGAAACTAACCTAATAATTATTGGGCACGGAGAATAATTTAGAATAATTTATAATTAAATTAATAATATATTATACATTTTTAAAGTGTTCGAGTATTCCATATTTGAGAAAGAAAAATACTTTTTAGGCAAAACACTGTATTCCGCACGTATTAGAGTAGACAGAGGGAAGTAATGTCTAGTGTTAAGACACTCCCGTTCCCCATTTTAGTTGTTTTTTTATTTAACGTAACAACGATAAGGAGAAAATATTAACTTAATGAAAAAACAGTACCAATATAAATTAACTAACTAAATTAATGAAAATAACGGTACCAATATAAGAAATCATTAAAATTCTACATTCATCGAGCAAAATCCAAGAAATTCCCTACTAATTATAGAAAATTAACTACAAACGAGCTATAACCCCCTTTACATTAGTGCGACGTGAAGCCGTGGAGGTGGCGTAACGAAGATGTATGGACGTTTAAGTTTGCATAACAGGACCTGCGGTTTCCTGGGGGATTGGTAAGGGTATGTAAGTATATGGGTTGACATGGCATTTCGAAATAAGGAAATAGTTCTACCTTAGTCAGTTTAGGTTATATCAAGAAAATGGAAATGTAGAGAGTGGGTTCGATTTCTTTTTTATGTTATATATATATTATATATATTATTATAAGAAAAAAATATATTGGGAACCCTTATTAATGTAATAGGCGCTACCGCTAAAAGGGCTCCACTTTCAAGTTAATAAGTACGCATACCGTATTAGATATTAGACTAATAATCCTCAATATTTCAGTTTGGCTAAAATGACGTAGGTCATTCCGGCCCTGGGATCCCTGGGATCTTGGACTATAAGGGCCCTGGGATCTTGGACTATAAGGAACAATCAATTTATGAAGACTTAGTTATATGTAATAATAATATAATTGTGATTTTTGTAAAGTTTTTCCATAGTTCATAATTTCTCGAGTAAAATTATGAACTAACGGTTTTTATAATCTTACGGTGACATATACATACTGTTATAAACAAATAAAGATTATATATGTGTTGTTTTTTTTATTTTCCAAACATACTAGAGCAAGTTTTTCATTATACTTGCTTGCTAATCAAAACTGCTAACCCGACTGTCATCAAAAGCAAATATCCTCAAACCTTAAAGTATTTCAATATTACAGCCAAACGAAAACAATATAAAAAGGATATGAAAATTAATAATAAAGTTTTTGAACCAAAAATTTGTCCCCGGCACGAGGCGACGGCGGCGGCGCATTGTAGAGTCTATCGTGTTGGACTTTTGAATTTGTTACGAACTTCCCTTTAAAAATGATGCATCAACTTTAAATTATTTCATGGATTTTGTTTTTAGGGTTCCGTACCTCAAAAGGGAAAAAAGGTTCCATTATAGGATCACTTTGTTGCTCGTTTATGCGTCTGTCAAAAACACAAATTTCGAGATTCGCGCAGAGAGAGACTCGCGGAGAGATTCCACTGTTTTTATAGACATGTCATATGACAGATAGACACAATTCCACTGTTTTTCTAGTCTTTTTCACATACATCTACCCTCGTTTACACGAGTACGCTAACAATATAGCTAAAAGCTAGTGACTTAATTGCGGCTTCGCCTGCTTAAATTTATTTCTATAAGAAACTATCACATTTATAAAATTATAAGTAGGATAAAGAATAAATTCTCACTAAGCTGCCTTGTTTGAACACACACAACGAGACTGTTGAGAATCAGTTCACTTTTCCTATACAAAATGTACATTGATAACATAAAAGGAAACGCTTTAATAAAAGCTTATCTCTACCTAAAAGGAAAACGCAAATTAACGAAAGTGAAAATAAGTATTTTCTTTCGGAAATATCTCAAATTTTGCCTCCAATTAAAACTTGGCCTCTTTTGTCGGTACGCAAACCGAGTGAGGCGGGAGGTCGATGGTTGACCATCCTTCCATTGTTTTCGGGAACCTTTTAGAGGAAAATGTAGGAAATATCTGCGACCAGTCGTCTGGACCTCGTTAGACGTTTTCTCATTCATTTGTGGTCACCTCCTATTTCTATCTATATCTATTGATATTTAAATAGAACAAAAACAAGATCTCTAGCTATTTTGGTGTTTATTGAAAAGTTGTGAGTTTAAAGTATAATATTCATTAAATAATATTACTTTTTTTTCTATTTATACCTTATTTAACTTCATGCTGGAACAAAATATCTACAGTCTTTGGATACCTCTTTTAACCTCTTCATAGATGCCCTACGGAGGGGTCCTAATAATTTTTACATGACTTCCCTCCGGTATCATATCCGATATCGCAAAATTTTTAATTTTATTTTTATAAGGCAGAGGTAGCCTACTTTAAAAGCATTTCGTTCAACACACGCAGCCGAATTCTGGAGACACTGCATGTTGAGTGGGGGAACCCAAATAATTTAACCCTAACTGGGTAACAAATTATCGTATAACATAATAATAGTGACTTAAAATGGGACGTTGCATACCCAACTGAATGGAAATACGACGACAATCGGTCATCGTGATGTATTCGGAGAGCGCTCGTAAATAAATCATTCACTAATTTGCGAATACCGCGGTTTGCGTTTAATGAAACCTTGTGTGCGCCTTTGACGGATTTAGGGGCACGTTTTGTATAATATAAGTAGGTTCCCAAAAATTTAATTAAGTGATGCTTCACGGTGTAACCCGGGAACCTAGTGTTAAGATGAGATATTTTAATTGGTTCCCATTTTCTGACGTTTTTTCTAATACTAGGTACCTATATTGTGTAATCGATTGCCCTCTTTGAATTGCCAACTATTAAAGGAAGTAATTAGTTTATTTTTATTTATTAGCTTCCCTCTGTATCCTGTAGTGGGGAACACCCCACTTTCCACCGAGTTCTGGTGTCATTATGTGTGAATTCGCGAAACTCAACGCCGCGTATTTACTCGAGTGAAAATTGAACCCACTACATATCGCTTTTGTATTAATTTGCGAATACTGCAGTTCGCGTTTAATGTCACTTTGTATTCGCCTTTGACGGATTTAGTGGTACGTTTTGTATAATATATAGTAGACTAATTTATTCTATAATAGTACATTGTGAATCTTTTGGGGGTGTTTCTGGGTTCCCCGCTATAGAGGAAGAATTATTAGTTTTTAATATTTTCATTCCTTCCCTCTGGCACCAAGGTAAAAACGCGGCGTTGAGTACCGCCACTCAACACGCAATGCCTCGAAAAATTCGTCGGAAAGAGGTTAACAAAGTGTCTTAACTAGGTTCCCTCTGCCTATATGCTAAACTTATTTAATCTATTGTAATATACTCTATTTATTGTTCGTAAGAGAAAACGAATTCGGTTTTAGACATGAAAAGCCGCCGCCTAATGCTGGATAATTAGTGTATTTATGTAATTAATATTCATCAACACGAACTCGGTCGTGTTTTATGAAATCTAATTAGCTGTGCCACATTTGATGCTTTTGTATATTTAAACGAGTTTGTAGAACCAAGATATTTTGGTGTTACTTACTAAGTCTTGTATAAAAAAATAATAAAAAAATAATTAAACACCTACAAGTAAAGAAAATTAGACTCTAAAATATGAAAATAAATACATCAGCTTCACGCTGTATCCCGCACACAGCAGGGTAGGCAGAGAGAACCTAGTGTTAGACACTCCGTTCCCCACTTTCTGTCGAATTCTGGAGGCATTTCGTGTTGAGGGGCAAAACTCAACGCCGCGCTTTGCCTCGACACCAGAACGAAGAAATGGAAATATAAACGTAAATAAATAATTGACTTCCTCGATTGGGGATCGAACTCACAACCGTAGCGTTACAGTCACACCCCTGTGCCACTGCGCGACTACGGCGCTCTAAAATATTAGAATTTAAAATTGTTAGAAAATTGTCAATGTTAGGGTAGTTTACAAAAAAAGTAAAATAATAATACCCACATAATCATTTATTTTGATTCGTATCGTATTCGAAAGCTTTAAATCAAATTCACTTTAACCTTTTACTATTCTGTTACATAAGAAAATTCAGAGTGGTACTAAAATATTAACGACAATACTATCATAGCGAGGGTAACTTTTTTAAATCGACAACTTCTTTGTATGTACAGTTGTTGAAAGTTGTTTTTCTCACACATCTCTGGAATGCCTCCAGAATTTGGCGAAAAAAATGGGGAACAGAGTGCCTGAACACTGGATACATTCTGCCTACTCTGCTGAGTGCTGGAAACAGCGTGACGCTTAAAAAAGAGGGTTATGGGTCCCGACTCAGGGTAATTGATATTATTTAGAAACATTTTCCAGAATTCGGCGGCAAATAGGGAACGGAGTATCTTGAAATTAGGTTCCCTACCTATCCTGCTATATGAGGAATACAGTGAGAAGCTGATTGTTAAAATATTTACCGAATTCCAGTCCTCAAGAATTCGGCAGAAAGTGGGGAATGGAGTGTCTGAACACTAGTTTCCCTCTGCATAACCTGCTGTCTGCGGGATACAGCGAAAGCTGATTTATTTATTTCAACTCTAAACAAACTATAGCTAAACAAATGAAGGACGGTGTTAGAAGTAATGATTTGTAGTCTAATTGAGAGCCGAGTAGACCCGGGGGACGCAACTAGCATCAACACACCGCAGTTGTCCCATTAAACATATTAAGTTCCATTAGCCAGTGCAAAGTTTAACGTAACCTGAAAGTTTGTATTTGGATTAACAGGGTCGAGTCGATTTTGCAATTGCTATACACAAGTGTGAGATATAGATGTTTGTAAATTGTGACTGTAAAACTGACTGGTTGTAGGTTCGATCCCACACGGCAGAAAGGGGAGAACACTAAACAAATTTTATTCACAAAACTGTAAATAAATAAGAATTACAATCTATCTCTACATAGGAAAGCGAACCAAGCCGAACTTATCTCTACTATCTGTGATGAAAATAATCATTTAACTACTATTATAAAATTACCTAATCTACTTATTTATGTTTTTTTATTATTTTTTTCCTCAATGGGGAATAGAACCTGTAATTTACATATTAGTAATTACCAATTCTCTAAATTCTCCAAACAGTCCAGTTAGATAAATTTCAGATATGAAATGCACAATCGCTTTTATAAAGTAAAAGAATGAGAATTCTAAAGTAGCGCAACGCTTCATATTTTAGCCAAAGTAAATCTTTTAAGCTCTCTTCGTATTTCTTCTTGTGAAATATGAGATTACATTACAGTTAAAACTTGTAAGTTTTATACTTTTAAATTATTTGTAGAACCTAGATGAATGCCATAAAAAGACCTGGCTGAACTATTTTTACTTAACTATGCAATTCTCCCCAAAAAAATCTTATGTACGTATGTTTATGTTATAAAAGGAATGAAAATATTATTAAATAATAATTAATTTCTCCGAATGGTAATCGAACCCACAATCCTTGCGTTACAGTCACATGCTTGGGGTTCTGCACCACGACGATTTAGAGTCAATGTTAATATAAGTTCGTCTTATGTAAATATAATTAAACATAAAAAAATAAATATAATTAAATATACAGTTAATTAAATATAAACTATATAAAACCATAAATATATAACTAAATCTAGTATAAAACTTAGATGCTTTTAGTGCACACAGATATACGCGTCTGAGCGATCTGTGAAATTCATGTGACATTTTAAAGGAACTCCAGAAACACAGTAATTTAACAAATGTATTTTACTTTACTTTAAAATGTACATAAAATAGTTATTTTTAAGCAATGACTAATATAATAGAGAGAATCGTGGTGGAAGTTTATGATTGTAAACGCTACTGGTTGTTAGTTCGATACCCACTTGAGGAAATTAAATATTTCTTATACTTTTATATTTTAATTTCCTCGCTCTGGTTACAAGACTAAACACGGCGTTTAGTTCCGCCACTCAACACGTAATGTCTTCAAAATCCGCCGGGAAAAGGGGATCGGACTGTCTTAACACTAGGTTCCCTATTACTACCTTGCTGTTTGCGGGATACAGCGTGAAGTTGACTATTATTTATTTTGAAAATATTTCCTACAAATTAACATCAAGAGGCTTAATTAATAGACTAATACTTATACAAGTACAAATTTAGCATTAAGATTTGTTTAATTTATTTAGAAGAAAAATGCTAAGACAGGAGGACAAAACTATGTTTATCTCCTTGTTTTAGTAAAAAAATTTTACTAAACCTTACTAAAACAAAGAAATAAAAATAACTTTATCCCCCGAAACAAAATCGAACCCACACTTCTCATTTACATTCAGACGCTGTACTACTGTGCCAGCTTCCGACGGCCTATTTAAAACAATTCCAACATTTATATTAATTATAAACATTATTTAGAAGTTATATTGCCTTCTTTGTGGCAAACGGCGCTAACAATTATGCTACCGGAAGTTCAACAACTCTATCTCACTTTTAATAATTTAACTCAATGAGGCCGTTTTGTCGTAGGGGCTGGTATGGCTGTAACGTGATGGTTATGGGTTCAATCTTTACATTATCATTCTATCTATACTTTCATTTCTTCGCTCTGGCACCAAAGCAAAACCTCGGCGTTGAATTCCACCGCTTGCCTTGAAAAATTTGGCGAAAAGTGGGGAATGGAGTGGCTTACCACTAGGTTTTCTCTTCTTTCTATATGTGGGATACAACGTAAATATTTTTTGTTATTTTTTTCATACAGGTTCTGTTATAATCCTTGACAAGAAAAGCATACACGAAAAAAATGTTACTGTTGTATTAATAATATAATTAAATAATATAATCGAGGCACAATGGCTCAGTGTTTAATTGTAAGCAAGGCTGTAGTTGATTCAATTCCCACTTAGAGGAATAAATTATTTTTTATTTCCTCGCTCATGTAAAAGAGTTAAGAAGCTGGTCGAAGTTGGCAACCCGTTCAGATGAATTCCCCCCTTAAATATTTTTTTTAATACTAATTATGACATTTACAACTTTATTTTTATTTTTTGTTTGCAAAAGGACAATTTGAAAGACGAAAATTATAAAAAAAAATGACATTTTATATATCTCTATCTCATATTTATGTAAACATTGTAATGCACATTAAGTGCATACTAACAACAAACATTTATAAATGCAATTTCTGCAGTTCAACCAAAGTTTCTCTAAATACCTTTATTCGTAATGTCTTGGAAATTTGAAATTCGTGGTCGCTGGCGTTAGTTTCGAAAAGTAAACAAACTTCTTAACTTTTTATATCTTCTGGAATTAGTTGCTTAGTAAATAGTGGAAATCTTTTGATACTCTACGCTTTTAGTAAAAAATTTGAATTTCATGAGATGAAAGAATTAATTAATGTTCTTTACATCTCATTTGAATTTACGAAAATCAAAACTTATTATATACGTAGAGGTCGTCATGGTATAGGGGCATAAGCGTGCGACTGTAAACGCGCCGGTTTTGGGTTCGATTCCCAATTGAGGGAATGAAATATTTCATATTTTCATTCGATCGCTGTGGTAACACACAATTCTTCCAGCATTCGGCGAAAAGCAAGGGAACGTAGGGAGGAGTGTCTCAATGGGAACGGAGTCTCTTAACACTAGGTTCCCAGGCCCCTCTACCTAGCCTACTATCTTTGGTATATAGCTGCAAGCTATAACAAGAACAATTGGAAAAAAATCCTTAAAATATCTCCAATAAAGTAACAACATTATTTCAAGATTCTGTTATTCAGGTTAAAATATGTGATGTTAAATGAAGAAGAATGTTCCATTTTTTGTATAGGAATATTATATAAGTAAATATATTCTCCAAGAAATAAATTCTCTAAGAAAACTCTATTGAGATATAAACCGTATACGCGTTGCACTCACATCGTTTATACTTATCGTCCATTTAGTGCTATTACTGGTCCATTGACGAAACAACAGAGCCTTGCTTTGCTAATGGAAAGAGGAAATAATTTCTATGAAGCACTTTCTTTTTCTCATGATTAGGTACCAGGTTATATTCTTTTAGCTTTTAGCATCCGAATACGAGAGACGAGGCTTACCAAAGAGGCTGGCATATATGTTAATGCTGTCTTCGAGTTGGTATTTGCCTAATTTCTCAACAAGAAATGTGGATATTATATTAGGAAATAAAAACTTTAAGAGATATATCCAAAGTTGCTTTTAAGATTATTTTTAAAGAATTACAATGATGGTATTAAATGTCTTATATTACTGTAAATTGGCTTTTATTAACAAATACTCAAAGAGCATAATTGCACGCCTGGAGCATAGGTCACGTGACTTTAAACAAGACAAATAATCGAACCCATAACCGTCGCGTTACAGCCACACGGCTTCAATATACCACTCCACCTTTTATTTAACACTAAAAATACCTTATTTAAATAATGAAAATTGAAATTTATAATAAGCCGTAGGTATTTTAATGAAGTTTTTCTTCTGCCCAATTATTACAGAGCATTCACCCGCTTCATTAGCCCCGACCGCGGTATAACGTTCATTAAACGTATCGAAATGCAAGCCTGTAGCATTAAATGCAATACAATTTACAAGGGTTTTAATGGAGAATGGATTTTTCGTTAAAAAACGGGAAATCGAAATATTTATAAATGTTAATGTTTTTTTTTTTTTATATTTTGTATCCTGCATAAAGCAGGGTAGGCAGAGGGAACATAGTGTTAAGACTCTCCCCATTTTCCACTAAATTCTGGAGGCAATGCGTGTTGAGTGGTGGAGGTGTGAAGAAGTTAAAATATTAAATATTTAATTTCCTCGATTCGTCTATTTTAAATATATAAATTATTCTAAACACTATTTGTGTAAAGAATCTAATATTTCCTTTATATTTTACAAGTCAAATTATTTGTTTGTAATAAATTATTTCGGATTCTATCCTTAAGAGATACACCGAGCATAGCCCACACCATGGCGCGCCGAGCGACTTGAAATTTGTGGACGAGGCCTTTCGTTAGAGTCCATGTCTCCGCCCCGTACGTCATGACCGGAACAACGCACTGGTCGAATGCCTGAGATNGAAACATTGTACGCTTCATTGCACGATTGTATGAAAAAATATTTACATAAAAAATATTGTTTCAATAGTAAATCCATTTGCAATTTAAAGCTCTATTTGGAACTAGGAATATTTTTTAAGAGGTGACAGTTTGTGGGTTCAATTTCCACTCTAGGCGGTCGAGGTAGGCCGCGGCGTTAAGTTCCGTGCAAAAGTTTACGATAGATTTTAAGTAAGCTTTAGGAATATAATAAAAATATCGACGTTACATTATTTTTAAAACAGTTTCACGAGTTTTCCACAATAAGATTATCAGGAACCGAGGGTCCTATAAAAGTTTAGTACTTCTCTGGTTATTGAGAAATACCGCCAGCACCCCATTTTTAGCGCATTTAGATGTCATAGTTCGTATAGTGGGTAACTTTTCAGTACAGTCCAAACGCTATAAGATGAAAGCAAATAGTATTATTTTATGGACTACACACGGTTAATGCTGGGCTTAAAAAAATGGTATTACATTTAAATTATTGGACTATATGTAATGGACTGTAACGCGACGGTTTTGGGTTCGATCTCCACTCGAGAAAATAAAATATTTATTTAAACTTATATTTCTATTTATTCGCTCTGTTTCTCCAGTTGCCGGCCAGAACTTGGTGGGCACGGAGTGTCTTAACTCTACGTTCCCTTTGCCTAGCCTACTTAGAGCGAGATAAAGGGTGAAGCTGATTTATTTATTTCTATATCATGATTAATCTTAGATAATATTAATACGATGTCAAACGTATTTACAGCAATTTGTGGAGTATTAAATAATTAATTAACTAATGCGGTTAGCGTAATTATGGGATGTAATTCTGTAGATATATACATGTAAAGAGAATAATATATGTCTATATACATGTATAACGACCAGTCGTGGTGCAGGGTCACAGTAGGTTCGATTCCCATTCGAGGAAATATATATATTGTTAGAAATAGACGCAATGTCTGTAAAACTGGGTGATAGGTGGTGAATGGAGGTTCCTTCTGTCCAGCTATATGCTTGATAAGGCTTGCGCGACTCAACACACAATGCCTCAGAAAGTGGGGTACGGAATATCTTAATGAAAACAGAGTGTTTTAACACTAGGTTCCCAGGTTCCCTTTGCCTACCCCGCTATATACGAAAAAAAAAACAGCTATTTTATTGCATGTTTACGTGCAATGGTTAGGTCCGTGTGTATATAGATTAATAAATTTAGTTCCTCACAACATGGTTTATACAACTGTAGCGGGTGGGGAAACTTTTCTATTCTCTCTTAAATTATCATTAAAGTTACGTTACGAGTACATTCTAGCCCCAAATAGCTGTAACACATTTCAAATTGAAATGGAAGCTGAGTTTATTTGTATTAAGTAAATATATGTTTTTTTTTCTTTCACGATTTGTTATTTATCTAATAATAATCAATTTCACGCTGTATCCCGCACTCAGCAGTAAAGACAGAGGGAACCTATAGCAAGACACCGTTCCTCATTTTCCGCCGAATTCTGGGCGCATTGCATATTGAATGGCGGAACTCAACGCCGTGTTTTGTCTCGATACCAGAGTGAAGAAATGAACATATAAATTTAAATAAATATTTAATTTCCTCAAGTCGATATCGAACCCATAACCAGTCGCGTTTACAGTCACACACTTGTGCCCCTGCTTAATAAAGGCTATGGTAGCACAGTGGGCCAACATCTGGCTGTTTACCCAACGTTTGTGAGTTCGATCTCCAAACGAGGGAGTTAGAGTAAAGAGAAAGCATGGCTTTAAGTAATGCCACTTAACTGGATGGAATAAGGAAATCTGAGTACCTTAACATTAGGGCCTATATTTATAAAGACCCCGCTCTCAAGACTGAGATCCGATCTTAAGATACAGTTTTAATTCATAAATTATATACATATCAATGTATGAAAACGGGATTTCAAGACCGATCTCAGTCTTAAGAGAGATTTATTAATACGGGCGTAGAACTCCTTGCCTTACTTATCCTATCCTGATATGCGAGAAAAATAAAAATAATTAATTTCCTCGAATGGAAACCGTACCCACAACTATCCCGCCAACTATCCCACTTAGCCATGATGGCAAAAAAAAAATATTTAAATAAATTTTCCCGTTAACTGATAAGTGCTTATTATGAAAATAATTGAAGATCCTAAAACAATTTTAAACAAGCCTTCGAAGGGGAAACGTCGCTAAGTCTTAGGTATTTGTGTTTTCCCTTATTTAATTTGACTTTTTAATTAGGCCAAAGCTTTCCGTGTCCTCTAAATCTTCTTATAAGATTGTCTAAATTAAAATTTCTAAAGTCCTACTTAGTTTTATTGTCGACCGTTTATAAATACTTTCTGTTTTATACGAAAAATAAATTGTCCAGTTAATTTTGTTATTTAAGTGCCTTAGAAGAATTAACTGTTAGAATAAAATTTAGAAAGTGTTGAAATTATGCAGATTCTTTAAGAGATTCTTTTGAGAAAACTTAAGACTAATAATCTCGTTATTATCTTTGTATAATTATATCTGTTTATCTTATAAGGTGATTTTCCTGACGGAACGCCGCGCTTGGTCTCGTTACCAGAGCCAGGAAATTACAATAGTTAAAATCGCCGAGTGGGAATCGAACCCACAACCCATCGTGGTTATAGTCACACCCTTGCCACGACTGGCCTCATTATCTATATATATAAAAGGACTTGTCCTCACTGACTGAGGTAAGACGCACGCACACCCGTAACCGCTCATGGTAGAAACGTGAAATTTAGACAGAGGTTCACTTTCGTTATCTGGACATCCACTAAGAAGGGATTTTGAAAAATTTTAACCCTAAAGGGGCGAAATAGGGGTGAAAGTTTATATGGAAAAATCGTTAAATCGCCACCAATTTTTATAAAAATCGAAACTTAGACTCTTAAAAATATATCATTGAACACATGTTTCGTGGTTTATTTTAATTGATCCTCTAGGGGTGTGAATAAGGGGTTGAAAGTTTGTATGGAAAAATCTTTAAATCGCCACCAATTTTTATAAAAATCGAAACTTAGACTCTTAAAAATATTTCATTGAACACATGTTTCATGGTTTATTAGAATTCAGTCCTAAGGGTGGAAATAAGCAGGCGAAGCTGCGCGCGTCCGCTAGTTCTTTATATATTACATTAAAGTTGTAAATTTCATAAACAAAGAGCCTATTCTATAGATATTTATATATTCTAGACATGACAATTTAAACAAGTATTAGCTACCGGAACAAACCGAGTCAATACTAGATGTAGCACTAAAGGGTTGGACAGAGAGGCTTCCGGCGGAAGCGGTTGCCATTTCCGCCCGAGAATGCATGCGGTCTGTGATCCAATCTTGAGATAGATTCGTAATGGCGATTGATTTCTGATCTTTGTTATTTGTATATACTGTATAGAACATTAATATTTCGTTATCTCTGTCTAATAAGGCAAAATGTGGAGTTAAGTTACGCACAGTACAGTACATGTAATAAAACCAAATTTAGCAGATTACAAAAAAAAGAATTCTCCGTTCACCTTGTAAAAAGCGGAGTGCTTATTCATACAATAATTTAGATATTCCTGTTAAAAAAATACTAATATTCATATACATATGTATGTATGTATGAAAAATGTGTGTAAATTCAAAGTAAACATTCATTTCTCGTACATGTAATTTCCGCTCGCCATTTTGAGGTATTTCAAATAACATTTCACAATGTGAAAACGTTAGAAACGCTGTATGAATATAAATCAGTGTATAGTAAAAATAAAAAATCGTATCTTTTATGGAGTTAATTTAAATTCTATATAGAATAACACAAATTTTGAGCCACATGTGTAAACGCGACTGGTTATGGGTTCGATTGCCACCCGAGGAAATTTAATATTTAATTTTTCGATTTCTTCGCTTTGGTGTCTAGGCAAATTCCGCTACTAAACACAAAAAAATATATATAAATATTTATTTGTTATATATATTTTTAGATCTCATATCACAAACAAACTGCGAAACTACTAGTATAAATGTTTTTTTTAGATTCACACTGTATTCCGTACAGAGGAGAGCTAGTGTTAAGACACTCTGTTTCCCATTAAGGCACTTTCACTGCCTGGCTGCCAGAGAGAGGAGACGAAAATATTAAATATTCAATCATTGCGTGCGCCACGACGACTTCTAAAGAGAGAATGAGATTAAAAAATATAACAAATTATTATATTTTAAATACATACTATAATACCATAAAACGCTTAAAAGTTACCTTATTGGTATATACGCTGTTCAAATAAGCTTTGTAAGCTTTTCAGAATTGTCGATTGCATATTATTTAATATGGCAGTATGGACTGCATGTAAGCCGCTACATGTAGATAGAGCACTCCAGGACAAAATTTGACAATTATTCTTTTGAAATTTAACATAAGAAAAAGCCTTTCCAGAAATATTCTACAAGAATTCTAATAATTCTCGTAGCAAGGAAAGTTCAGTGGAATGTGGGGATCGGAGTGTTTTGACACTTAATTCTCTCTGCCTACCCTTCTACATGCAGGGATCAATTTACAGTTTTCTATATAATCATGTGATGGTATTAACTTAATACTGCACCTTGACCAACTATACATACTAATATAACTACTCGCCCATATGTTCTATATTTGACATTAATTTTTCTTACTATAAATATATTAAGCGTAATAGCTTTTTTTATTTTAGCGGGAAAATTTTGATTTTAGCGGGTTTTGAACCACGGACTCTTCACTCTTGAAAACCGTCTGATCGATGAGACGCGGGTTGAAATCCTGCTACGTTCAAAATTTTAATACATTTATTCTAAAAAAATCTTTTTTGTCCTAAGTGTGGAATTACACTTTAAAGAGATCGAAAATTCAATTAACATATTCGTGAAATATATGAAGAATAAATGAAATTATTATATATGTATAAATATTATATGTAAATAGAAGATTGCTTGTCGGGCTACTACAGTGAAGGCTTATTCGCAAACCCCTTTTGATATCCGATAAAATCGTGGCAGGGTACTGTATTCACGTTAATGTCATTGCAGTTTCTATACAATTTTGCGATCTACTAACAAAAAAATACATCACTAGAATTTCGTGATAATGTTTAAAATTATTTTCTTAAATGTACTTCATATTGATGGAAATTTCATTAATAAAACAAATATGGCCATTCCCAATGTTATATTTCACTTTTTGTATTTGTTAACTATATTTTTTTTTATATATATATATATATATATATATATATAAATTTCCATAAGAAAATGTTACTGTACAAATATAAGATAAAATGCGAAAAAATACAATTGAAGTTTGCCTCGACGCCAGAGCGAAGAAATGGAAATATAAACGTAAATAAATACTTCACTTCCTCGAGTGGGGATCGAACCCACAACCGTCGCGTTACAGTCACATCCTGGTGCCGCTGCGCCACTACGGCCTCAAAATAACAAATGATGGAATGGAAATGATAATAATTAATTCCTTTGAATGGGAATCGAACCCATGAGAGCTGTGACAGCCTCTAAATTTATTACGTGATATTGCTTAATATATTTTAAATTAATCATCTTCATACAGTATCCCGCACACAGCAAGATAGGCAGAAAAAAACTAGTGTTAAGATATTCCGTTTCCCACTTTCCACCATTCTGGAGGCACTGAGTGCTGAGTGGAGGAACTTGAAGCCACGTTTTGCCTCGACACCAGAGCGAAAAAACGAAAATATACATTTAAATAAGTATTTTGTTTCCTCGATTAAGGATCGAACCGACAACCAGTCGAATCTACAGTCACACTTTGTGCCCCTGCGCCATATATAAACGTTTTTGACCCAACCATTAGGTTCCCCCAAGGATCGAACACCCATAGCCGTAACGCGACATCCATAATCCAGAACGGCGACAGTTGCTGGATTAGCAAACAAGTGTTCTACTAAAGCCAACCGTCCGGTCCGCGTACACGTTCAGTCTTTCCTTAACAATTAATATTGATTATTCACTCATTATGTAAAGTAATTACTGTTTAATGAAGATTTATATATGGCTATTGGAAATTTGTGCTTCGATTTGTCTGTCTGTGTTTGTTGTGAAATGTTGTATAGAATTGTAATACAATTAGGGGGGGAATTGGGTTTTATAGTAGTGGAAAAGGCTTTGGTTTTCATGAAGTTAAGCTGGTGTTAGTAAATAGATATAAATAAAAAACTGGATAAGTGCGAGTCGGAGTAGTGCGTGAAAGGTTCCGTACGTAAATCCTTTAAATAGATCATGTTTGTTTTATTTGAGCGCCATTAAATATTGATTTGAAGAGCTGAAGATCGAGTTCAATGGCGTGCCATTTGGGAGGCCTATGTCCAGCAGTGGACGAGGAGGAGGAATTTAAAATTCTGGAGATCAAAACTCGAGTAAGCTGCAAGCGGGTTGCTAGTAAATTTAAAAATTAAAAACACTAAATAAATATTTTAATCCGAACTAAACGTAAATTATAAGAATCTTACTTATATAAAAATTACTTATATATAGTGTACTTTTATACCATATTTCTAATAGTACTAGGAACAAATTATCCTTTACAATTCTGCATATCCAATACAGGCATCAGAGATGCATCTCGGGGAAAAGCATAACAATCCCTTTGTGATGCTGCAACGCGAAAGGCTTCTGATTGGATCAAAAATGTAAAGAAGCGTGTTCGTTAACGTAAGGGTGATGTGAGCCGACACTACCTTTCAGCCTTACATTTGAAATGTAAATATAGATATACATATATATGGAAATATAAATATACATATACATATGTATGTTCAGGCCATTCGTGGCGCAGTGGTGTGATTATAAATGCGACAGGTTGTGGGTTGGATTCCCATGAGGGAATTAAGTATGAAATACTTCTATTTCTTCGCTCTGGTGTCGAGGTAAAGCACAGCATTGAGTTTCGCCTCTCAACCCACGAAGCGAGGCTCTCATGAGGCCTTCCCTGCTAAATGTGGAAAACAGCGTGAAGCTGAAAAAAAATGTATGTTTGTATGTGTATTTATTTTACTTATATTTGTATTCGTGCGATATGTTTACAATATTTACTTTGTAGATGCTCAAAGGAATTTTATATATCTTCTTGCCACATAACTTCATCAACATCCCTGGACTTGTGAGATAACGTACGGCGTAGAGTTTCACTATTCACAATGTCTCGTATTCGGGAGGAAAGCGGTGAACCGACTATAGAGTGTGTTGACACTGATCTCTCTTCCAAGAAAAAACTATATCATTTCTGTGAAAAAGACCACATTTTAGATAGTATTATTTTCCCAAATATAATATTTCTAACGTGCTTCCCCTAATATATGAGACATTTGTATGTATTTATATTATAGCACATATATAAAACTTTCTTACATTTAGAATAACAAATTATATAAAGAATAATTACGTCACTCCCCAGACGTCACGCCCAGCCACTGCGGTTGTCACGGTAGCGAGGCTTTCCTGACGCGATAGAAACTGTACGTTGCTCATTTTAATATTTATTCTTAAATCCGATATGAAATATGTATGAGGTTGAAATAGAACTATGAAAATAGCAAGAAGTTAAGAGTGTATTAAAAGTTTTAACAGGTTTTCTTGTATTTGTTTTTATATATAACAGGAAATTGTATAGGAAATCAATTAGGCTTAGCAAACAGATCGAATAATATAATGGAAAAACTGTGGCCATAATTACGTTTTTGACAACCATTTCAAATATGTGCGTCAATGTTGAGTGACGGAACTTAACGCCGCGCTTTGCCTCGTTGCCAGAGCGAAGAAATGAAAATATGAAATATTTCATTTCCTCGAGTGGGAATCGAACCTACGGCCTGTGTTTACAGACAACCTGCGTTTACTTCGCATGTTTGTGCCCCTGCACGACGACTGGCCTCATGTTATCGATATGTAATAAGTATTGTACTGAAATATTGAATAAAAAAACATGTATTTTTGAAAGGAAATCTTTTTCTCCTTTTCCAGAAAATATAAAAATAAAGCATTTTTTAAGGAACATTACACAATATTCCTTAGATTTGAAACTGCTCACATATAAAATCTGAGCGGATATGAATCTCTTCCGCAGGATACCTCGTACGTTTGACTCAGAGCGGTACTATCATATTTTTAGTATTAACACTACGAGTAAGTTTATTCAAAGTTTACTTATTATTTAATTCTGGGCTACTTCGAGAAATAGATTTACTTATATATATAAATACATAAAATGTATGAAATTATGTCTATATTTAACTAAATATTCATCTGGACTTTACAAAACCTGATATTAGACTACTTTACACAACGGCCTTAAAATATATACCTATATAGTAGTAACTTCAAAAATTATAATTATTATAATCGATGATTATAATACTCTAGCTAGGTAGCTAGAGTATTATAATGCGAGGTCGCAAGGTATAAATTATAATGTTAAAAACAATTAAGATATTAATTACCCAAATGCTGACTTTATTTCCATAGTTCGAGACAAGATCAAACCCACAAGTAATTAAAACTAATCTACTCTGTTCCCATTAAGACACTTCCGTTTCTCATTTTCCGCTGAATACTGAAGGCATTGAATGGCGGAATTCAATGCAAATTCCTCAAGTGAGAATTAAACCCACAATCTGTCACCTTCACAGTCACACCCTTATGCTTCTGTGGACCGGCCTTTTCGGCTTTACTAACTAGTCTTTTCGGTCAATTAATATAATATCAAAGAAATTATTTCCGTATACAAAGAAAGGAGGTCGACGGAAGTCCTAGATTTTCTTCTACACTCTATTTAAATTGCCACGTAAACCATTTCATTTAATCATGGGCCCCGGTGTGCCATACAAAAGCTTTGCTTTAGCCGACTCTTTAAGCTATTTTAATATAATATTACGTTTTCTTTGCGGTTCTACGAGCTTTGAACCCATTCATAGTGGTCAGTGTTTAACTTTGATTAAAGCTAAATTGAAAGCTTTTGACTTATTAAACGTGAAAAGTTAAAGATTATACTGAAGATAGTTATAATAAGTAACTATTGAAGCTGTTAGGTGAGCTTAGTAATTTGGACATCCCCAAATCGAGTGGGCAAGATAGCATCCCTTTAGTGCGTCTGGTAAACATGTCCATGTTGGCCTCAAAGAAACTGGGAGTCATCGGCAGAGAGAAACAGTACTGTACGTCAAGATACCAATTGGCCGTGTATAGGGCCCAGGCTCAGCTTCATAATTATGGAGTACAGTTCTGATTTCTAGGCCGGTGCACCCCAGTATCAGCTTAACACATTTGATCATCTATAACCCACTTTGGGGGCCCCATGATCTGTGTAAAGCCTGACACTTTAGCTTTGAATAGAGACGTCTCCTCTCTAAAAGTTGAACATCATATACAGAACAGAACAGTTAACCACAAGGAGAGAGAGAGAGAGAGAGCAAAAGTATCACAGCAATAAAATAATCAACCAATTTTTCCTAAACACACTTAAATAACATCAAATAAATATTCTTATAGTTCAAAGGGGCAAAGTCTGGCAAGGACCCCTAGTATATAAGCATACGAAATCATAAACCACGAAATTGAAATATAATAGACATATAATATCGTATTTACTAGTTCCATTGGAAATCAATTAGGCTACATCTTTAATGTGCCAGATGGAACAGTACCATAGAAATGGTATATTTTGATATTAACTTTCTTTTTCCTAAAATAAAGACTAATGAAAGATGTTATATTCATGGATTGAGTTCCTCTACTCAACACGCAATGCCCACAAATTGGGGAACGGAAATGTCTCAATGGGAACGGAGTGTCTTAACATTGACCTCTCTCCGCCTACCCATCATGTATGCGGGGGTAACAGCCAATTACAGTTTGTTGTTCAAATTCTCAAGCACTTCCAATATTCCTTCTGTTCCTGTTTTGTCACACATAGATGGTCTCTTCAATAATTCATTATTAGAAGCCGCCTGGCAAATGGACAGCATAATAAGTTGACAACGTCCGCTCACATCGTATATTGTCTCTAAATTAATAATTTGATATTCCATATTTAATGGATGATAGTTATATTTGATGTCTTTCTGTATTTATTTTATAATAATTGATTATATTAATTATAGTTATGTATATGGGGTTTGGTTCTTTAAATGTTATTTTTTAATTTTCTTTTGAAATATAGATCTTGGATTCTAGTTTTATTAAAATATTTTGAAAGATTTGATGAAAAGTGTGTGAGACAATACAGAATAAACATAAGTAATTATGAAAAGTTCATGGCATAAATATGTAGGCATTTTTTTTAATCGACTTTAAAAAAAAGGAGGTTCTCAATTCGTCGGAATCTTTGTTTCGGTACAACTTTTTTAGTATAACCAATCAAAAATCGATTTCTCTATTTCTTTTTTTACTAAGTTTATTTTATTTTAAATAACATTTAATGGATTTCAAAACAAACGTAATAACGTGTAATATTAATGTGTATAAAATGCTTAAAAGCTTCCAAGCATTAATTAAAAGTTCATTAAAGTTCATTATAGTATCATCTTGAACTAATATTAGGATAACTGTGTGTATAATACTTAAAATACCACTCGTAGCGCAAGGGCACAAGGTGAGTAAACGTGAAAGGTTGTAGGTTCAATTTCCACCCGAGGAAAGGTAATATTTTAAATTTTCATTTCTTTGCTGTGACGTCGAGCTGAAGCGCGGCGTTGGATTACGCCATTCAACACGCAATGCCTCTAAAATTCGACGAGAAATGGGGAAACAGAGTGTCTTAACTCTACGTTCCCTCTGCCTACTCTGCAGTGCGCGGGATACAGCGTGAACCTGAAAAATAAGAAAAGAAATATGTATAAGTAAAATATTGTAAGTATGACTTGTAAAATAACCGTATAAACAATTTCCCTGGTTCTCGCTTACACCACTTGGCACTTCCTTTGCTCTTTGCATAACACTCGCTACCGTGAGTGCTGTTATGTACAACCTTAGACTAAATATTTGAAGAAATATCATCAGTAGTATATAAAATGTGTATTTAGCTTAATGTATTCTTTATATTTAATTATATGTAAAGAGGTTCTTGCAAACTTGTTAACAAGAAAGAAACAAGAACCTATATATTCTTTTTTGTAATTTTTTTTAGCAAGAAATAAAAGGCTTTTTTATTTTTATTTTATTTATTTATACGTAAGAGAGGTAGAGTACCATGGTTGATCGTCGAAAACACAGTATCAAAGATACTGGTGGAAGTTCTCGTAAAAAGCATGAGGTTCCTCAGAGGGCAAGTATGAAGAAGAAATTAATTATATAAATCAATGACATTTCTAATAGTTTTTCATTCAAAATATAAAACTATATGATGCACTAAGACTACTTTTAAAGCATTATTGTACCTTATAAGAACACCTTCATGAGATTTCTAATACATTCGCAACTAAACTAATTTAGTATTTATATTACTCCTTGTGGAAAATATCAAGATTTCAATTGAGATACTGAAAATGTATGAGGCGGTCGTGGCACAGCGTCTGACTGGTAAACACGACAGATGTGGGTTCGAATCCCATTCGGGCGAATGCATTATTTTCGTTTCCTCTCTCGTACTCAGATAGTTGAATTCGACAGCCACACGTAATCTCTTGAAAGTTTGGCGGAAAGTGGAGAAAGCAATAACACTAGGCTACTTCTCTCTGTTAAATAATAATTAAAATGGTTGAATATAAGCAAAAAGGATGTAAATAGAGTCATTTTGTTAAGAAGAGTTTGAGATATCTATATTATTATATAAAAGGACTTGTCCTCACTGACTGAGGTAAGACGCACGCACAGCCGTAACCGCTGTGCGTAGAAACGTGAAATTTGGACAGATGTTTACTTTCGTAATCTGGACATCCACTAAGAAGGGATTTTGAAAAATTTTAACCCTAAAGGGGCGAATTAGGGGTTGAGAGTTTGTATGGAAAAAAATTTAAATCTGCACCGATTGTTATAAAATTGTAAATTCAGACTTAAAAGTATTTAATTGAACACGTGTTTCACGGTTTTTTAGAATTTACCTCCTAAGGGTGCTAATAAGGGGTTGGTTCGTATGGAAAAATCTTTAAATCGCCACCGGTTTTTTATAAAATTTGAAATTTCGACTCCTTAAAATATTTCATTGAACACGTGTTTCATGGTTTAATAGAATTCATCCCTAAATAAGCAAGCGAAGCTGCGCGCGTCCGCTAGTTAAATATAAATGTTAAATATAAAAATATTTATTAGATATATTTTATTGTTATCCAAGTCATATCAAATATATCCAATAAATTATAACACACAATCGGCAATGCGTGAATAAAATTTTCATATCATCACACACAGGAAAATTCGATTTGAGAGACGGCACGAATCAACAGAGGAATAACGACAGTCTATTTAGGTATAGGTAACACGATTAATTCATGCTTTATGCTGCATATTATGTTATCGCAAAGTAGGCAGAGAGAGAGAGAGAGAACCTAGTGTTAAAACACTCCGTTTTCAACTTTCTGTAGAAATAAGAATACGATGCTCTTTTTCTTCAAACAGTGTGAAAATTGTGATTTTTTGGAAAAACTTGCATTCTTGACGGAAATTGGCTAATACAGCCTTTTTTCTTCAATATAGTCCAATAATAGGACTTTAGTATCATATAATAATTTATAACTATCGGTTTATACATCTTTGAAAGAATATCAAAATAAAAATAGTTTTTTTGAAAACTAAATTTTAACATAAACTTTCTTCAGGGGCCGTCGTAAAAAAAAATACTAGTCATTTTTTAGTAAGTGTTTAGCAGATTAGAAACAAATATCTTTCCCCTAAAAAGCTGTTACAATATCCCATTTAAATCATAATTAGTCATTAAATAAAAGAAAAACTAAAACACTAATCTTATCGAGAACGCTATCGAATTCTGAGAACTTACAAAAAACAACCTCCAATTGTATACAATCGAATGGATCTCATACAAATTACAACATAAAAATGTTAGAACAATTATGTAAGTAATTACCAAAGCAACTAATGGTACCTGCCTGGTACCTAGGCGTGACTAATTCCTTGAGAGCGTGTGTCGCATATAAAGGGAATTAGGCTCAGAGTACAGACTGACGTATAATTTTCTTTGTCGCCTCAGTTATTCTATTTACTGTTAGAGGAACTAATTGTAGTGCTGTGAAATGTTATTTTAGAGAGATTAGTACATATTTGTTAGACAGTATTTGTTTTCAGTGAGAAAACTAAAATTATCTATAAAGGCATATATATAGTAAAGTGCATTAAAATAGGATTGTAAGTTGAAATCTGACTGAGAATAAAATATTCCGTTATAGGCCGTCGTGGCACAGCGGCACAAGGGTGTGACTGTAACGCGATGGTTGTGGGTTCGATCCCCACTCGAGGAAGTGAAATATTTATTTACGTTTATATATCCATTTCTTCGCTCTGGTGTCGAGGCAAAGCGCGGCCTGGAGTTCTGCCACTCAACACGCAATGCCTCCAGAATTCGGCAGACAGCGGGGAACTGAGTGTCTTAACACTAGGTTCCCTCTGCCTACCCTGCTGTGTGCGGGATACAGGGTGAACCTGATTTATTTTATTTACTTATAACAAAATATTTAATGTGTGATTATTTAAATGAGTCGTCACGATGGAAGGCAAGACATTTATTTATATATGATTTAGCTAATTAAATAATAACTAAACCTTTCCCAGATAGAAGTATATACATCTACACTTGTAACGTAAAAAGATACCAGAAAAATAAAAATAAACAAAGTTAACACAATCCCCCATACAAAATTGAAATATATGAAATTAGCATATAAATCAGTTATCGAAGTTGACGTCAGGCGTTTAGCATTTGATATCGGCACGAATTTTAATTCAAATGAGCTTAAATTATGCACGTGCGATAAGTTACAATCGGAATTATACATTAGGGATTATAAATATTATATTAATAAAGAGACCATCGTGGTGCCCAGGCACAAGTGTGCGACTGTAAACTCGAGTTGTAGGTTCGATTCCCACTGGGAGGAATAAATGATTTCAAGGTTCCCTCTGCATACCCTGCTATCTGCGGTGATGGTTGTGGAAACGATTCCTACTCAGGAAACTTAAGTATTTTTAATTTAGATTTTTTTTTATTTTAATGAAAATACTTCATTCCCCGCTCTATAAATACAAAATACGGCATTGGGTTCTATCACTTATTACATAATCATGAATTCGGGTGGAGAGCGGAGAACAGAATGCATGGGTGTATCTAAAGATTGTTGTGAAGGGGAGGCTATGCTACACTTTAGGACAATTTTTTTGTTAATAAAGTTCTGAGGTGGTTATAAAACTATGATCCATGTCAGAATGCCTTAACACTTCATTCTCCTTATTTCTTTTCTTTTAAAAGCATTCTGTATAGCGTAAAACTGAAGAAAAATATATATTGTGTGCGTTTTCGAATACTTCAGAGTATTTTATAAAGAATGGATTTGAACAGAATATCTAGACAAAAATTAATAAATATATTATGTAGTTCAAATAGACTTTCACGATATTTGACCTCATTACCCTATCGCTGTTGTGGAAATCATATTAAGAATAAAATATTACTTAATAAGACCTACGTGTTGGTCGATGGCCTCAAACGTCACGTCGTAATTAGTAATTGATGCACTGAATTTTTCATTAGAAATCGAAGACTGGGCCAGGTGCACTTTTCTACTTGCATATTAAATCACTCGGATACGGCCCTAATGTTAATTTTGTATTGTATAGCATGATGGGTTAAAAATAATAGTCGGGTAAATATAACTTCTATTATAGGACAGTTTATTAATATTTAGGTATTTGTATTTTTATAATACAACTAGTGGACCCGACCGCGGCTACGCCCGCTTGAACTATACGAATATTTATTAAATATATTTATGAAATTATCGAGCTCATTTTGGGTGACGTTTTCTAACAAAAAACTTTGCAAATCGTTGCTTAGCAACGGTTGTTATTAACATGGTGGAATAAATTGCATGTCAAATTAATAAGTATTTTAATATATTGGTATGTATCGAAAATATTACAAATATGAGAAAAAAAAGTATCTTATGTTCATCCCGAGACCCTCAAGTATTCCTATATGAGTATTTTATCACAATTAAATTAGCGGTTTTGCCCTGATTGCGTAAAAGACAGACCGACAGACAGAGTTACTCTCAAAATTATAATATGGGTATGGATGGATTTATAAATAAGAAAAATAATAATATAATACTATATTATTAATATATATATTTTTACTTATAAGCCGATTGTAATAAAATACTAATTGTTAAGGATAGCTCGCCAGAATCCAATAGGGAAAACTGCATTCAATCGTTAAAGCCGTTTCTGAAAATTCATTGAATGCAGTTTTCAAATGCAGAAACAAACAGACATTTTTCTTAAATTATTGTATTGAATTTTATTACATCGACAGATGCCCCCAATAATATTTTAAAATATTATCCACTGTTTCACGATCAGTTACAATTTTGGTTCTTTTTATTTGTATTTTTTTTAAATGTTTAATATTTTTTTATTTTTTCATTTCTCTATTCATATATATATATTTTTATATTTTTCTTTTTTGTACATTTGCATTTTGAGGTTATATGTAACTATTCTTCAGGTTTTTATTTTTTTATTTTCCAAATTTATCGTATAGCTTCACTGTACATTATGTTAACAAGGGTTTTTGTAGGTGATCAAAAAATATATAGATTTTTCGGAGATACTTCCAAGTGAGATATATTTTGTTCAGATTAGCATTTTTCAATTCGTAAAATCTTATCAATGGAATGTTCAATTTTGATAATTCAAAGAGCAAACTGCAGGTATTGAAACAGTATGCGTTGAAAGACCTCAAAGATTAAAACTTCAATATAATAACTATCAATCGTTTTTATTTTTAAAATGAATGGTCATAATAAACAACAAACTTAATGTAACTTAAGGTTAATAACTCTTCCGTCATACTCGTATAATATTTATAAGGTAGATATGCCAATTTATAATGCAATGACGATAGCACACCTGGCTGTTATATCGATTTACGTTTAACGTTTCTATCAAAATCTAGTTCTACATAAGTAGTTTTAGACCCCGAAGTTAAATGTTAACTTTAAGTTAACATACATATATGTCATATTTTTAGGGCTCCGTACCTCAAAAGAAAAATCTCTAATAAGATTACTTATAATTTTTGTGCCAAGAAATGCTAAATTATAATGGCGCTGTAGGGATTTTGAAGCAATATTTGCAAGCTAATAAGTAAAAATTGAGCTCAAAGATTTCACTCGAACACATTATACATTGCAATACTATAATTGCATACATACATTGCAAGTTAAATAAAAGCTTTTAAAAACAACACACTCATAAAAAGATACGATGTATATACTTATATAGATTTTATATAACCCTTTTTATGTGTAATGCTTATTATTTTGAAAAAGCCAACCGACCTTAAAAAATATTAATTTGCTTACAACTGTGACCAAATCTTTTTATTTTTTTAGGACTATTTAATTCTCATATGTTATCAAAAAATATAAGACTATTAGGTACTACGTCATATCAATAATCATCTGCTTTTCAAAGTAGTCGTTAGAATCAACCATTTATGTTTTGTATTTTCTTACGTAATTTCACTAACCTCATTGTCATACACTTGTACTAAAATTTATTTATAAAGGTTGTTATTTGATTGTTATATAATGCATTTATTTTGTTAGCTAGTAAATATTGTATTATATGGTTCATAAATCCAAAGTTCTATTGCTAAAAACTCAACTTGCTTCTCGTGCAATCCATGAATTCCAAATCCCACATAACCCGGTCGGATGCGTCACAAACCAAATGTTTAAGCCAATCGTGCCTCTCTATCACTTGTTCTACACTCTCACTCTTCCTTAGACGGACGTGATAATTAAAAATAGAGAAAGAAAAAATTAAAAGTAAAGAAAGAAAAAATAGGAAAAAATAAAGTTACTAATTACTAAATATATGTAAGTCACCTTCACATATCTTTTTAATGCAATTTAAAGATACAACAACTTAATTACATGTATCACAAAATCAAATTGCACTTTTTGTTATAAGTTGGTCAAGGTGATTAGCAGCGATAACAAAAATAATTTAATTTTATATAAAAGTTAAGATTATACGAAGCTTAACAAAAAAATAAGTAAAGGTTATTTTAATAATAGCAACAAATTTCAATAAAATACATTTTGATATAAAATGTCTAAAAACACTGTCCCTTCAATTAATTAAAAGATCTATGGAAAATTACAATGCGATGATTGCTCTGATTCATAATATGCACCCTAAATTAAAGAGTACATATAATTGAAAGAGATTTAGTCCATCCCAAATTGTCAACATTAACCAGGATCTATTGTGTACCTATAGAAGTTCCATGGACGTCGCCTATGCCCTTCAAGAGATATACTTAGGTATATACTCTTCGAAAAAAGTAGTACCCTCGCTCCTTACAATGTCTGAGGGACTCCCCAGGTCGACTAAAGCTCAACGTGTTCCAAGCTCCTTGCTCTTCCACACAGCGATCAGAAGTAGCAAGCAGTACAAACCTACGTCAGTACTCTCAGCCCCTGGAAAGAAGAATAGGGCCTTTGTCAACTATTCTTGTGCATATATATCCATATCAATCATGAGGAGTTTTACGGAGTTTCTTGCTGTGTAAAAAGACTGAGCCTCCACACTTATGCGGGATAAACAGTCTCATTACTCTGTAATTAGCGCGTAGATGGTGCATTCGGTATGTGGTCAGCAATTCACGCATTTGGCGATCCACCTCTGTAGATCATTAGACTCTCTAATTCAGCCTGTGTTCATCCTATAATGACAAAATTATAAGCAAGAAGTGGCATAACCCAACTGTTAAAACCGCCTTGTTACCAGCACGTAAAAGGCAGCCAAACACTTTTTTTTCAGGAGACCGACGAAACGCGATTGCTTTATGATCTGCTCATCAATAATTGGGTAATGAACATTCAAACATTCTGAGTTCATTATTATTAAAAGATTGAAATTATTAGGTGATTTTTTTTTTAAAAATATATTTTTAAAACTCTAAAATAATGGTTACCCTAGTAATCAAATATAACATACAATAATCCGCATACAATAATCATAGTACGTTCATATTCTGAACAGTGTTGACGTTGAAAATGTTTTTAATCTTACTATTCCTAACAGTTTTGGTATATTTTATATTTCGAACTGTAACTAGAAATCACGATTATTGGAAAAACAGAAATGTTCCGTACTTAAAACCTAGTTTATTTTTTGGAAATTACGGTGACTATATTTTATTAAAGAAATATTTGCCCCAAGTCGCTAGTGAAATATGTCAGAAATTTCCAAAGGAGCCTTACATTGGAAGTTTTTATGGCACAGAACCTGCCCTCATAGTCCAAGATCCAAATATACTGAGGCTTGTGCTATCTAAGGACTTCGCGTACTTCAGCGGGCGAGAGGTCACTGATTATGCCCATAGCGAAACAATTACAAAAAACATAATTTTCAATGGTGGTGGCGAATGGAAAGCTTTGCGACAAACACTCTCTCCGCTTTTTACTGTTACGAAGGTTAGAGACATGTTTTCATTGATATATGAGTGCACTAAAGAGTTTGATGAATATCTTGAAAATCTAGTACAATCGAAAGTGAAAATTGACATGAAATCATTGATGGCACGATATACTATGAGATGTATTGTGACATGCACTTACGATGTTAACACTCACACTTTAGAACACAACGTAAAAGACAATCCTTTTGTTACAATTGGTGAAAAGATCTTTGATGTATCGATCACAAGGAGTTTGAAGCTAATATTCCGCGCTATATGGCCATCTTTGTTTTACAGCTTAGGGTTGGCAATGTTTGATAAACAAGTACCTACATTTTTTAACAAAATGTTTAAAGACGCTTATGACAATCGACTGGCAAATGGATCTACTAGAAGTGATGTTATTGATCACTTTTTAAAATTAAAAGAAAAAAAATATCTAATTTGTGATACCTTTAACAATTTGAAGCTTGAGAAGAAAATTACAAAGATAGAAGTTAACAACGAATTTTTTGGCTATCAATCGTTTTCATTATTTGCTGCAGGCTACGAAACAACATCAGCTACTATGTCTTTCTTATTATATGAACTAGCGAAAAACAAGCACGCCCAGGATAGATTGATAGAAGAAATAGATGCTTATTTCCTTAAACAAAATGGTGTTATCGAATATAATTGTGTAAATGAACTACCATATCTCGATGCCTGTATTCATGAAACGCTTCGCTTATATCCTGTACAAGGACTGCTAACTCGTGAAGTCATAGGAAAGTACACATTACCTACAGGGCTAACATTACAGAAAGGTGATCGTATACACATCCCCGTCTATCATTTACATAGAAATCCTGAAGTCTATTCAGAACCAGAAGTGTTCCATCCAGAACGATTTTACGGAGAAGAAAGGAAAAAGATCAATCCATATTCTTACTTGCCCTATGGAAGGGGTCCTAGAATGTGTCTTGGTAAGAATGAGTTCTTGAATTTTCTAATGTACCTTTATAAAATTAAGCAAATCACTTTTATAAGTTACATAAAACTTAAAACTAAACGTATAATAAGATAAACATTTTTAAAACGTAATTACGTCATATAAATGTAATAAAACAACTTTGATAACTTTTTTTACACACAACTTGTGTAAACGATTTCTGTAGAATTAATTGAACTTTAAGTTATACCCGCGTGCAGTAGCAAGGTAGGCAGAGAGAACATATATCTTCTTCTTTTCCCATTTTCGGGACTTTTTTACATATTAAGAGGCAGAAGCTTGGAACTGTCATAATAAAAACAACTACATGTTTTTGAAACTCCATTTCTTTTATTACAGGCATTAAGTTTGCAAAAATAGCGATAAATGCTGGAATTTTAACAATACTCAAAAGATATAAACTTGAACTATCTGAAGAGACGCCTTTAAAACTGGACTTCAAAGCCGCTGGATTCGTCACACATTGCACTAATAAAATATATATAAAATTCGTAGATAGGAATTTTTAACTATTTAATAAATTTAAAGCTGCTTAAATTGCTTATACGAGTATACCATACCTACAACTATTCTATATATACGTATGACTAAGGGTCTACAATGATATGAAAAATATATACACGTATAAAAATATACTGTTATCCTATATCTTATAAAACAAAGTCGCTTTTCGTGTCTGTCTGTTGTTTCTAACTCTTCTTCTTCTAAACCACCCAACGGATTTTTATGCGGTTTTCACCATTAGGTTGAGTATTTCTCAAGGAAGGTTTATATATAGTTTATTATTTGTACATTCTTATGTAAATTAACATAAATACGATAAAT
>JAKRZM010000664.1:48402-60741 GCA_036379175.1 Heliconius cydno galanthus | reverse complement strand
TTTTTTTTTGTATATTTGCATTTTGCAAGAGATTAAAACTTCAATATAACAACTATCAATCGTTTGTATTTTTAAAATGCATGGTTATAATAAACAACAAACTTAATGTAACTTAAGGTTAATAATTCTTGTCATACTCCTATAATATTTATAAGGTAGCAATATGCCAATTTATAATGCAACGACGATAGCACACCTGGCTGTTATATCGATTTACGTTTAACGTTTCTATCAAACTCTAGTTCTACATAAGTAGTTTTAGACCCCGAAATTAAATGTTAACTATAAAAACGTATATGTCATATTTTTACAATACCGTACCTCAAAAGAAAAATCTCTAATAAGTTTACTTATAATTTTTGTGCCAAGAAATGCTAAATTATAATGGCGCTGTAGGGATTTTGGAGCAACATTTGCAAGTTAATAAGTAAAATAAAAATTGAGCTCAAAGATTTCACCCGAACACATACACACACACACACACATACATAGCAAGTTAAATAAAAGCTTTTAAAAACAGCATACTCATAAAAAGATACGATGTGTATACTTATATAGATTTTATATAAACCTTTTTTATGTGTAATGCTTATTATTTTGAAAAAGCCAACTGACCTTAAAAAATATTAATTTGCTTACAACTGTGACCAAATCTTTTTTATTTTTAGGACTATTTAATTTTCATACGTTATCAAAAAATATAAGACTATTAGGTACTACGTCATATCAATAATCATCTGCTTTTCAAAGTAGTCGTTAGAGTTCAATCATTTATATATTTTGTATTCCCATACGTAATTTCACTAACCTCATTGTAATACACTATACTAAAATTTATTTATAAAGGTTGTTATTTGATTGTTATATAATGCATTTATTTTGTTAGCTAGTAAATATTGTATTATATGGTTCATAAATCCAAAGTTCTATTGCTAAAAATTCAACTTGCTTCTCGTGCAATCCATGAATTTCAAATCCCACATAACCCGCTCGGATGCGTCACAAACCAAACGTTTAAGCCAATCGTGTCTCTCTATCACTTGTTATACACTCTCGCTCTTCCTTAGACGGACGTGATAATTAAAAATAAAGAGAGAAAAAATAAAGTTACTAACTACTAAATATATATAAGTCACCTTCACATACCTTTTTAATGCAATTTAAAGATATAGCAACTTAATTATATGTATCACAAAATCAAATTGCACTTTTTGTTATAAATTGGTCAAGGTGATTAGCAAAGATAACAAAAATAATTTAATTTAATATAAAAGTTAAAATTATACGGAGTTTAACAAAAAATTAAGTAAAGGTGAAGTATGAAGCAAGTTTCAATCAAATACATTTTTATATAAAATGTCTAAAAACACTGTCCCTTCAATTAATTAAAAGATCTATGAAAAATTACAATGCGATGATTGCTCTGATTCATAATATGCACCCTAAATTAAAGAGTACATATAAAAGAGATTTACGCCCAATGTTAATAACCAATCCTAATCCAAAAATTGCTACCATAGATTGAAATAGACAGAGATGGAGGTAGGCATGCAGGTTAGTGATTGGATAGATATGTCGGACAGTACGAGATAGACGTTAACTGGAGATAGGAGATACATTATTAATATTGGGCGTTAGTCCATCGAAAATTTTCAACATCAACCAGGACATATTGTGTACCCATAGGAGCTCCATGGACGTCGCCTATGCCCTTCAAGATGAGAAAGAGAAGAGATACTTTAGTATATACTCTTCCAAAAAAGTAGTACACTCGCTCCTGACAATATGGGGACCTCCCCAGGTCGATTAAACGCTCAACAGATGTCAATAGTGCCATCTTGCATAATAAGTCTCTGATAGTTCCTTGTTTTGATACTTTCATCCATTTTCCATTATTGGGTAATATCTTTTAAAAAAATATATTTAAAGCTCTAAAATAATGGTTACCCTAATAATCAAATATAACATACAATAATCCGCATACAATAATCATACTACTTTCATATTCTGAACAGTGTTGACGTTGAAAATGTTTTTAATCTTAGTATTCCTAACAGTTTTGGTATATTTTATATTTCGAACTGTAACTAAAAATCACGATTATTGGAAAAACAGAAATGTTCCGTACTTAAAACCTAGTTTATTTTTTGGAAATTACGGTGACTATATTTTATTAAAGAAATATTTGCCCCGAGTCGCTAGTGAAATATGTCAGAAATTTCCAAAGCAGCCTTACATTGGAAGTTTTTATGGCACAGAACCTGCCCTCATAGTCCAAGATCCAAATATACTGAGGCTTGTGCTATCTAAGGACTTCGCTTACTTCAGTGGGCGAGAGGCCACTGATTATGCCCATAGCGAAACAATTACAAAAAACATAATTTTCAATGGCGGTGGCGAATGGAAAGCTTTGCGACAAACACTCACACCGCTTTTTACTGTTACAAAGGTTAGAGATATGTTTTCATTGCTATATGAGTGCACTAAAGAGTTTGACGAATATCTTGAAAATCTAGTACAATCGAAAGTGAAAATTGACATGAAATCATTGATGGCACGATACACTATGAGATGTATTGTGACATGCACTTACGATGTTCACGCTCACACTTTGGAAAACAACGTAAAAGACAATCCTTTTGTTACAATTGGTGAAAAGATCTTCGATGTATCGATCACAAGGAGTTTGAAGCTAATATTCCGCGCTATATGGCCATCTTTGTTTTACAGCTTAGGGTTGGCAATGTTTGATAAACAAGTACCTACATTTTTTAACAAAATGTTTAAAGACGCTTATGACAATCGACTGGCAAATGGATCTACTAGAAGTGATGTTATTGATCACTTTTTAAAATTAAAAGAAAAAAAATATCTAATTTGTGATACCTTTAACAATTTGAAGCTTGAGAAGAAAATTACAAAGATAGAAGTTAACAACGAATTTTTTGGCTATCAATCGTTTTCATTATTTGCTGCAGGCTACGAAACAACATCAGCTACTATGTCTTTCTTATTATATGAACTAGCGAAAAACAAGCACGCCCAGGATAGATTGATAGAAGAAATAGATGCTTATTTCCTTAAACAAAATGGTGTTATCGAATATAATTGTGTAAATGAACTACCATATCTCGATGCCTGTATTCATGAAACGCTTCGCTTATATCCTGTACAAGGACTGCTAACTCGTGAAGTCATAGGAAAGTACACATTACCTACAGGGCTAACATTACAGAAAGATGATCGTATACACATACCCGTCTATCATTTACATAGAAATCCTGAAGTCTTTTCAGAACCAGAAGTGTTCCATCCAGAACGATTTTACGGAGAAGAAAGGAAAAAGATCAATCCATATTCTTACTTGCCCTATGGAAGGGGTCCTAGAATGTGTCTTGGTAAGAATGAGTTCTTGAATTTTCTAATGTACCTTTATAAAATTAAGCAAATCACTTTTATAAGTTACATAAAACTTAAAGCTAAACATATAATAAGATAAACATTTTTAAAACGTAATTACGTCGTATAAATGTAATAAAATAACTTTGATATTTTTTTTACACACAACTTGTGTAAACGATTTCTGTAGAACTAATTGGACTTCAAGTCATACTCGCGTGCAGTAGCAAGGTAGACAGAGAGAACATATATCCTCTCCTTTCTCCATTTTCGGGACTTTTTTACATATTAAGAGGCAGAAGCTTGGAACTTTCATAATAAAAAGAAATACATCTTTTTGAAACTCCATTTCTTTTATTACAGGCATTAAATTTGCAAAAATAGCGATAAATGCTGGAATTTTAACAATACTCAAAAGATATAAACTTGAGTTATCTGAAGAGACGCCTTTAAAACTGGACTTCAAAGCCGCCGGATTCGTCACACATTGCACTAATAAAATATATATAAAATTCATAGATAGGAATTTTTAACTATTTAATCAATTTAAAGCTGTTTAAATTGATATATACCCGTATAAAAATATTCTGTTATATATAAAAAGAATTCTCTTAAAAATAAATTCTTACAAACTAGATAGTAATAAATATTTCTATACTTGTAAATATTTTTACTGCAACATGTGAATTTATATTTTTAAAATGTTAAAAAAACGCCTAAAATAAAATGTCCGCAAATAAACAGAAAACAGCAATAATTTTTAACACAGTTGAATAAACACCCATCTTCATATGGGAGCTTCATATAAGAATGGTCTTAATCAATAGATTAAGACCAAGCTTTGTGAGAAGAAAATAAAGCAGTAGCTTCTTTAGGGTTAGGGGACTTATTTATTAGGATTATGACTCTCCTGTAGTTGCAGAAGAGTCATAGCGATCGTCCTGCAAGTCATCGAGATTGCGGGTGCCCAAGGAGAAATCTCAAGGCATCCTAAAGGCGACGGTGGCCCGCTTTAGGTACACCTTCCACGAAGGCGTCGTAGTGGCATGCGCATAGGATCCTGCAGCGCCTCACATGGGTGGAGAGTTGCCATTTGAATCTAATGGAAGAGAGCTCAAAAATGGTCAGGCTGTGTTTGATGAGTCCCACAGTATCATCCATTACTGATCTGGACATCTGGATACAAGGAGTACTGATCCGCAGTCTAAATTTCGGTACAATTTTTATTAACAAGGAATGTCATATTACACTGCGAGGATTATGAAATCAAAGCAAATGAAGTTACGAATTTGTTAGTTACTTACAAGATTGCAGTAGGAATGTTATTAAATACGAACATTAGCATTAACGATCATTAACATTAACGAAAATGTACAGTAAGTTCTTTTAATTAACTTTAAAAAAGTAGGAGTTAAACATAAATACCAAATATATTTAAAACTGTCTTTGGTATTGATTCCCTGGTCACGTTTTTTGTCTGCATTTTATTGGACAAAATATATATAATAATAACAATAATAAATATTTTTTTCTCCTGTGACCGACCGAACCGAGCGTTACAAGTTACAAGTTCACACACAAAAACTTTTTTATAATATAGATTTTATATAAACATGTGCAAATTGCACATGTTTTTTATTAATTTCAACGAACCAACCGACCTTGACGAATTAATATTTATTTTGCAACTCTTACGACCAAATCTTTTGCTTGTTACGAATTTGTGTATATATAATATTTATCATAGTGTAAATCCTTATCCTAAAAAAATCATATAAATTGCCATTTTTTTATCAAAGTAGTCATTATAGTCAACTACTTACATTTTGACATAACATATTTCCATACTTAAATAAGCAAACCCTGTGATCGTAAACCTTCTCCTTTTATATATAATATATAAAAAAGGAGAAGTTCCCAGTGACTGAGGTAAGACGCACGCAATTGCATATTGCATATCTATGCAATATGCAATTTGTTATTGACAAAGGATGTAGACGGAAAAGCTGTTTTGACTATTATTATCAAAAAGTGAGATTAAAAAAAAATATTATTATTATTACGCTCTAAAATTATGGCCACCCTAATAATCAAATATTACACGAAATGATAATATGCTTCCTTTAATTATACTTCGCAAATATTTTGAACTGTGTTGACGTTAAAAATGTATCTAGTTTTGTTTCTCTTGATAATTTTGATATATTTTGTGTTCCGAATCATAACTAAAAATCACGATTATTGGAAGAAGAGAAATGTACCGTTCTTGAAACCTAGTTTATTTTTTGGTAATTACAGTGAATATATTTTACTGAAGAAATATTTGGCTCAGGTCACTAGCGAAATATGTCAGAAATTTCCGAAGGAGCCTTACATTGGAAGTTTTTATGGTACAGAACCCGCCCTTATAGTCCAAGATCCAAATATATTGAAGCTTGTGCTATCTACGGACTTCGCATACTTCAGCGGGCGAGAAATCACCGATTATGCTCATAGTGAAGCTATTACAAGAAATATATTTTTTAATGGTGGTGGAGAATGGAAAGTTTCTCGACAAGTACTAAGTCCACTTTTTACTGTTACAAAGGTTAGAGACATGTTTCCATTGATAAAGGAGTGTACAAAAGAGTTTGACGAATATCTTGATGGTCTAGTACAATCGAAAGAGAAAATTGAAGTAGAATCATTGATGGCTCGATACACCATGAGATGTATTGTGACATGCACTTACGATGTTAACGCTCACACTTTAGAACACAACGTAAAAGACAATCCTTTTGTTACAATTGGTGAAAAGATCTTCGATGTATCGATAAAGAGAAGTTTGAAACTAATATTCCGCGCTATGTGGCCATCATTATTTTACGGCTTAGGGCTTGTAATGTTTGATGAACAAGTATCTGTGTTTTTTAACAAAATGTTTAAAGAAGCTTATGACAAACGACTGGCAAGTGGTTCTACTAGATCTGATGTTATTGATCACTTTTTAAAATTGAAGGAGAAAAAATACTTAATTTGCGATACTTTTAGCAATTTGAAGCTTGAGAAAAAAATTACTAAGGTAGAAGCAAATAATGAATTATTTGGCTGTCAATCGATTTCATTATTTGCTGCGGGCTACGAAACAACCTCAGCTACTATGTCTTTCTTATTATATGAACTAGCGAAAAACAAGCACGCCCAGGATAGATTGATAGAAGAAATAGATGCTTATTTGCTTAAAGAAAATGGTGTTATCGAATATGATTGTGTGAATGAACTGCCATATCTGGAAGCCTGTATTCAAGAAACTCTTCGTTTATATCCAGTATTAGGTCTGCTAACTCGGGAAGCTATGGGGAAGTATACACTACCTACAGGGCTAGTATTACAGAAAGGTGATCGTATACACATACCCGTGTATCATTTACATAGAAATCCTGAAGTCTTCCCAGAACCAGAATTATTCCGTCCAGAACGATTTTACGGAGAAGAGAGGAAAAAGATCAATCCATTTTCTTACTTGCCCTATGGAAACGGGCCTAGAATATGTCTTGGTAAGAATGTGTACTTAATATTTTTTATACATAAATTTAAAAACATGTATAACTGACGTAAATGTTAACGATTTTAAGATTCAAGTTATATTAACATTTTTAATAAAATCATTGAGTTATACATGTCTAATAAGACTATGTTTTGTACAACTTTTTATTCAAGGTTGCACGTTGCAAGAGGAACATTTTAAATAAATGATTATTAGCTGCTTATTTGATCAAAATTTTATGAGATTCAGTTGGACAAGCGTGTATAAGAAACTGGATTTTGGTGGGTTCGAATGAACTTGACTTTGTATTCCATCAAATGTTGAGACTCTAATTCATTAGGATATGCAGACCGAACTTATAGATACAAGAAAGTTCGTTCTCCGCTTTCGGGGCAGTTGACCAGTTGAGTGATAGAAATTTGATTTTTATAAGAAAAAAAGATTTTTTTTTTTAACTTATTTTTTTTTATTACAGGTATTAAGTTTGCAAAAATGCCAATGTATGCTGGAATTTTATCAGTATTCAGAAAATATAAGCTTGAATTATCTGGAGAGACGCCGTTAAAACTGAACTTTGAAGCCGCCGGACTCGTCACGCACTGCATCGATAAAATATATATAAAATTTTTGGATCGGAACTCGTAAAACATATTAAATTAAATATTTAATAATTTTTAAATTGCTTTCAAAAGGCTTTACCTACAACTATTGTATTGTACGTATAACTAAGGATTTATAACGATATAAAAAATCTTTACAAATATACTGCGTTAGTTGATGTTTTTAACAGTAAACGATCTAATAGGTACTGCAAAAAAGAAATCTTTTAGTTATAACGTACTTTCTGGTGATTAGGTGCAAGGCGCATCGTGAGTCAAAGAAGGACACCTAGAGAAGTACTTGGCACTTGTGACCAGAGTATAGGTTCTAAGGGTCCTTTTAAATACGCATTAACGCTCTCCTCCGCTGTCTGAGCTCTCTATCTAATTTTACAATGTATGTATATATATTTTTATGTTTATCGTATAAATATAAATTTAAATATAAATTCTAGTAATATTACGAAATATTTTTCCTGTATATATCTTAAAATAAGTACAAGTAATAAAAAATATATATTTCCATATAAATTATTACTATTATTATCATCATATTTTTACTTGACTATATGTAGATATTTCTTCAAGAAAAGCTTTTTAGTAGTCCCCAATACCTACACTACTTTTTTAGAGTGTCGTCGCGAAGAAACTGACTTGAATTAATATTTTTTTGTTCGCATAAAATTTTGAACTGAGAACAATTTTAATCTGTATTAAATGATAAAGTTAATGAACGTATTCTTTAGGAAGAAAAGAATTTCTAAAACAAACATAATATTTTCATTGATATTAAGAACATAAAAGTAACTACAGTGACTCAACCGTTTGAGATAGGGATATGCTATCACAGACTTTTTTCTAGTATTATTATAGATCTACAATACTCTAGTACATTACGTTATTTACATCTGCTGGTTTAGGCGGCGCACGCGACTATAGCTTCCAGAAGATTAGGTTCTTTACGCCCTTAGCAACAATCATTGTTGTATTTCAGTCAATTTACAAAAAAAACATGATAAAATACATACTAAAACCTTCCTTGGGAATCATTATATCTATTGGTGAAAAAGACATGAAAATCCGTACAGTAGTTTTATATGTTTATCACGAACAGACTGACATACAGGCGCGGTGTACGAATTTGTATTACAATACTTATAGAAACAATAATGAACGAACCAACCGACCTTGAGGAGTTCGTCACATTTGTACAACTCTTACGACCAAATCTTTTGTGTTTCATTATATTTCTTACTTAAATAAACTAACCCTGTGGTCACAAACAATACCGTGCCGTTATTCATAATAATTGGTGAACGTCATTCGCAAAAACGTTCTTATATAATACAAAGATGCACCACCTCAATTGCATGTATCAAAAAACTAAATGATACTGGCGATAAATGACATGGTGTTAGTATATATGCAATTAGATTTTCAAGTAGGATTAAGACAGAAAAACTGTTACGGTTATAATTATTTAAAAGTGAGATAACTAATATAATAATTCTTACGCTCTAAACTTATGGCCACCCTAATAAGCAAATATTTTATTATGATAATTCACATTATTTTAAAATTATTCTTCTTTCAAATTGTGAACAGTGTTGACGTTGAAAATGTATTTAGTTTTACTGCTACTAATAGTTTTAATATATATTGTGTTTCGAATTGTATCTAAAAATGACGATTATTGGAAAAAGAGAAATGTACCGTACTTAAAACCTAGATTATTGTTTGGTAATTACAAGGAATATATTTTACTAAAGAAATATTTGCCTCAAGTCACTAGTGAAATATGTCAGAAATTTCCAAAGGAGCCTTACATTGGAAGTTTTTATGGCACAGAACCTGCCCTCATAGTCCAAGATCCAAATATATTGAGGCTTGTGCTATCTAAGGACTTCGCGTACTTCAGCGGACGAGAGGCCACTGATTATGCTCATAGCGAAACTCTTACAAAAAATATATTTTTCAACGGTGGTGGCGAATGGAAAGCCTTGCGACAAACATTAACACCGCTTTTTACCCTTACAAAAGTTAGAGACATGTTTCCATTGATTAACGAGTGTACCAAAGAGTTTGATGAATATCTTGATGGTCTAGTGCAATCGAAAGAGAAAATTGAAGTAGAATCATTGATGGCACGATATACTATGAGATGTGTCATGACATGCACTTACGGTGTTCACGCTCACACTTTGGAACACAACGTAAAAGACAATCCTTTTGTTACCATTGGTGAAAAGATCTTTGACGTATCGATCAAAAGAAGTTTGAAACTAATATTCCGCGCTATGTGGCCATCTCTATTTTACGGCTTAGGGCTTGTAATGTTTGATGAACAAATACCTAAGTTTTTCAACAAAATATTCAAAGAAGCTTATGACAATCGACTGGCAAGTGGCTCTACTAGAAGTGATGTAGTTGATCACTTTTTAAAATTGAAGGAGAAAAAATATCTAATTTGTGACACCTTTTGCAATTTGAAGCTTGAGGACAAAATTACAAAGATAGAAGTTACCAACGATTTATTTGGCTATCAATCGCTTTCATTATTTGCTGCAGGCTACGAAACAACATCAGCGACTATATCATTCTTATTATATGAACTAGCGAAAAACAAATATGCCCAGGATAAATTGATAGAAGAAATAGATGATTATTTCCTTAAACAAAACGGTGTTATCGAATATGAATGTGTCAATGAACTGCCATACCTCGAGGCCTGTATTCATGAAACTCTTCGCTTATATCCTGTACTGGGTTTGCTAACTCGGGAAGTTATGGGGAAGTACACATTACCAACAGGGCTCACATTACAGAAAGGTGATCGTATACACATACCCGTGTATCATTTACACAAAAATCCTGAAGTCTTCCCAGAACCAGAATTATTCCGTCCAGAACGATTTTATGGAGAAGAGAGGAAAAAGATCAATCCATTTTCTTACTTGCCCTATGGAAACGGGCCTAGAATATGTCTTGGTAAGAATGTGTACTTAAATTTTCTAATATTGTCCTATACATAGAGTTAAGCAAAACACTTCTATAACTTACATAAATGCTAAAGATTTTAAGATTTAAATTATATAAACATTTTTAATAAGATAATAATATATGACTAATAAGTCTAATAAAACTACGTGTTGTACATTGTTTTTATGTATTACTATAATATAAAACTCCAAGGTTGCATGTTCACATGTGGAAAATTTAAGCAAATGATTATTAGGTGCTTATTTGATCTAAATATTATAAGATTTAGTAAGCAATGTGTGTAAGTGAACGTTATTTTTATGGATTCTAATGAACCTGAATTCTGAGAGAAATCTGAGAAAGGTTGAGCCTTAGTGTCTCTACCTTCCCAAATGTAGTCTACATTAGGGAATGTAGAGAGAACATATAGATATAAGACATTCCGATCTCTGCTTGATAAGTTGAATGGCAGAAATTTGGCTTTCACAATAAAAGAACTAAACTTTTTTGAAACTTCATATTTTTTATTACAGGTATTAAATTTGCAAAAATGCCGATGAATGCTGGAATTTTAACAATATTCCGAAAATATAAGCTTGAGTTGTCTGAAGAGACGCCGTTAAAACTGAACTTTGAAGCTGCCGGACTCGTCACGCACTGCACAGATAAAATATATATCAAATTTGTAGATCGGAACTCTTAAAATATATAAACTATTTAAAAAAAATTAAACTACTTAAATTGCTTACAAAAGGGCCTTACTAAAAATAAACAATTATTATAAGAAAATAAACTATTGTTTAATATAATATTAAAACTAAACTATTATATTGTAGGTATGACTAAGGACTTGTAATGATATAAAAAAAACTTTATTAATTATATAGTTAAGCATTACTCAATGTTTTTATCACTAAATGATGGAAAAGGTAAAGGAGAGATCATCAGGTGGGTGCATCGTGTGAGTCATAGAGAGAAACTCAGAGCAACTTTGTGACCAAAATGTAGGTCTAAAGAGCTTCTTTTAAATACACATAAAAACTAATTTTTACCTAATTTTACAATGTATGTTTAATATATAAATATAGAATTAAAGATAAATTCTAGTAATGTTACCAAAATACTTTTCCCATATATATTCTAAAATAAGTACAATAATAAAATAATATTTCCATATAAATTGTTATTGTCATATTTTTCCTTGAATACAGATATTTGTTCGAGAAATTCTTTTTAATGGTCCCTAACACCTACGCACCTCTTTTTTAATATAAGAAATCCGCCGGATGAATCGGATCTTAAGCAGGTCAGTGAGTCCCAACTCAAGGACCGGCAGATGCAGGCCATCCACACTGCCTACTCCTCGGTGCTCCTCTTTAACAGCAAACAGGCCAGGGCTACGGGAGCCAAGGGATTCTTCCATAACCACGGCACGTTGCGGAGACAAGGCTGGTGGACAAGGGTTACTACAAGGTACTAGGCATGAGACCTATTCACGATATCAGGTTTTGAAACCAAAGATCAGCTTTAAATAAAATACGGTGCCCTGGTACGCGCAGGCTGATATAAGTTGGGCTGCTGCCGCCTTCTTCTTTTGCTTGCGCACCACTACATTCCTTCCTTCGTTCACATTGGTCAGAGCATCCTTATCTGGCCGGTTCCACTGGCGCGGACCTTTGTGTTAACGGTCTTCCTCAATGACCTTTTATAAAATAAAAATAAAAACTCCATATACTAATATATTTAAATATTAATAGCTTTCCTTTTTTCTTAAGACTAAATGAATAATAATTATAAAAGATGTTTAATTTCTTTGAAAATGTTCATGTTTCTACG
>JAKRZM010000664.1:36925-48347 GCA_036379175.1 Heliconius cydno galanthus | reverse complement strand
GGAGAAGAGAGGAAAAAGATCAATCCATTTTCTTACTTGCCCTATGGAAACGGGCCTAGAATATGTCTTGGTAAGAATGTGTACTTAAATTTTCTAATATTGTCCTATACATAGAGTTAAGCAAAACACTTCTATAACTTACATAAATGCTAAAGATTTTAAGATTTAAATTATATAAACATTTTTAATAAGATAATATATGACTAATAAGTCTAATAAAACTACGTGTTGTACATTGTTTTTATGTATTACTATAATATAAAATTCCAAGGTTGCATGTTCACATGTGGAAAATTTAAGCAAATTATTATTTGATCTATTAGGTGCTTTTTATGAGATTTAGTAAGCAATGTGTGTATGTGAACGTTATTTTTGTGGATTCTAATGAACCTGAATTCCGAGAAAAATCTGAGAAAGGTTGAGCCTTAGTGTCCCTAATGTAGTCTACATTAGGGAAGGTAGAGAGAACATATAGATATAAGACATTCCGATCTCTGCTTCCGGGGCAGTTGATAAGTTGATTGGCAGAAATTAGGCTTTCACAATAAAAGAACTAAACTTTTTTGAAACTTCATATTTTTTATTACAGGTATTAAATTTGCAAAAATGCCGATGAATGCTGGAATTTTAACAATATTTCGAAAATATAAACTTGAATTGTCTGAAGAGACGCCGTTAAAACTGAACTTTGAAGCTGCCGGACTCGTCACGCACTGCACCGATAAAATATATATAAAATTTGTAGATCGGAACTCTTAAAATATATAAACTATTTAAAAAAAATTAAACTACTTAAATTGCTTACATAAAGGCCTTAGTAAAAATGAACTATTATTATAAGAAAATAAACTATTGTTTAATATACTATTAAAACTAAACTATCATATTGTAGGTATGACTAAAGACTTGTAATGATATAAAAAAAAATCTTTATGAAATATATAGTTAAGCATTACTCAATGTTTTTATCACTAAATGATGGAAAAGGTACTGCAAAGAAGAGATCACTGAGTATTCCATGAATTCACTAGTGGTTGGGTGGTTAGGTGGATGCTACGTGTGAGTCAAAGAGAGAAACTCAGAGCAACTTTGTGACCAAAATGTAGGTCTAAAGAGCTTCTTTTAAATACACATTAAAACTAATTTTTACCTAATTTTACAATGTATGTTTAATATATAAATATGGAATTAAATATAAATTCTAATAATGTTACCAAAATACTTTTCCCGTATATATCCTAAAATAAGTACAATAATAAAATAATATTTCCATATAAATTGTTATTGTCATATTTTTCTTTGACTACAGATATTTGTTCGAGAAATTCTTTTTAATGGCTCCTAACACCTACGCACCTCTTTTTTAATATAAGAAAACCGCCGGATGAATCGGAACTTAAGCAGGTCATGTGGGACTCGAGGACCTAAAACCTCATGGTGCCTCCTCTTTAACAGCAAACAGGCCAGGGCTACGGGAGCCAAGGGATTCTTCCATAACCACGCCACGTTGCGGAGACAAGGCTGGTGGGTTACTACAAGGTACTAAGCATGAGACCTATTCACAATATCAGGTTTTGAAACCAAAGATCAGCTTTAAAATACGGTGCCCTGGTACGCGCAGGCTGATATAAGTTGGGCTGCTGCCGCCTTCTTCTTTTGCTTGCGAACCACTACATTCCTTCCTTCATCGTCAGAGCATCCTCATCCGGCCGGTTGCACTGGCGCGGTCTTCCTCAATGACCTTTTATAAAATAAAAATAAAAACTCCATATACTAATATATTTAAATATTAATAGCTTTCCTTTTTTCTTAAGACTAAATGAATAATAATTATAAAAGATGTTTAATTTCTTTGAAAATGTTCATGTTTCTACGTACAACGAGATTTTAAAACCATTTATAACCAGTGCCTGACGTAGAATAAAATATTATGAACTATGAAGTAAATCTTATAATCCGTGATATAAATTAATTTTTCTCGAGCTTTATCATTAGTTTCTTAATTTTAATTAAAAAAAAATGTTTTTAGTCACTCTTTTATCCGACTTAAAAAATGAGCATCAATTTATTCATTTGCTTAGGAGCTATGATAGTACATACAGGAATATACTTTTTAGGGGGTCATTTTCTGCTGAATTCTGGAGGCATTGCATTCAGTGACGTAACTAAACGCCGCGCGTGCCTTTAATAAAAATATAGTAATTAATTCCAAAATATACAATCAGGATCGGCCTAATATCGTTGATACATATATAATAAACATTATGTAAATGGTGTCTACATAAATAAACATTACGAATCCATCTCCATTCAGAAAAGGTCGACCGTTGGAATTTTAGATTATGTTCTAATAATCACACACATTTTGTATATATTAATACTAGTGGACTCGTACGCGGCTACGCCCGCTTGAACTATACGAATATTTATTAAATATATTTATGACATTATTTTCAGTTTTCAATAGAGATGAGATGCGTTAAGCAAGCTCATTTTGGGTGATGTTTTCTAACAACGAACTTTGCAGATCGTTGCTTAGCAACGGTCGCTTAGCGACGGTTGTTATTAATATGGCAGAATAAATTGCATGTCAAATTAATAAGTATTTTAATATATTGGTATATATCGAAAATATTACAAATATGAGAAAAAAAAGGATCCTATGTTCATCCCGAGACCCTCAAGTATCTCTATATGAGTATGAGTATCACAATTGAATTCGCGGTTTGGCCCAGATTGAGTAAAAGACAGACAGACTGACAGAGTTACTTTCGAATTTATAATATAGGAATGGATACTCACTGATTTATAATTGCTTCATTATAGTATGAGATAATGTATATTATTACAGGAATGGAATTTAATGAAATAAATGTACAGAAAGTAGCTTTACGCTTTCCCGCAGAGGGAAACCAGTATTAAGATACATTGTTGCCCACTCACAGATTTTTTTAAGATGTTGCGTGATAAGAGGCGTAACTCAACGCTACACTTTGTCTAGAAGTGTAGCATTTATTTATATATGTATAATGTAAGAAAAGAAAAGAGTATGAGGCCGTCGTGGCACAATGGCACATGTGTGTGGGTTCGATTCCTACTCGGAGGAATAAATCATTATTTATTAATATTTCCATTTTCATTTCTTCGCTCTGCACACAACGAAAAAATCGGCGGAATACTAGGGAACGGAGATTTATTCTGTTTTGATTTTTCCCACTGCCTACCCTATTATATGCGGGATACACCGTGAAGCTAAAAAAATATAATGTAAATATATATTTTTTCCATTTTATAACTTAATAACTGACAGACAACGCAACCACGTTGCGTACATATCTATATTTTGGCATATAGGCTCTCAAGGGAATTTAGGGGATTACTAAAAGAGGACTTCTAGAAGTTCTTACGAGATCCAATCGAAGTTGTCGGCTAAAAGTCGAATAGTATAAAACGAATTATTGGTTTTATATTTAAGTTTTATTTGCGACGACTAACAAATAACTCTTAAGGATATTTATTTATATTATTAGAATTTATTCTATTAAACAAAGCAGTAGTGGCGCAGGGGAAAAACGTGTGACTGTACACTCGAGAGTTTGTGAGTTCGATCCCCATTCAATGAAATTAAAGATTTAATATTAAATTTTTCGCTTTACTAACGAGGAAAAGCGCGGCGTTGTGTTCCGCTCCTATAAAATAATCTCTAGAATTCGGCGAAAAATGGAAGTGTTTTTTTAGACCGAAACTAAAAACAACTATATGAGTAGATTGATTTTTTTTTTACTGTAGACTGTAATGAAGTAATCCTTTAATCACCTTCATGCTGTATTCTTTACAGCAGGGTACACAGAGGGAACCTAGTGTTAAGATACTCTTTTCTTCATTTTCCGCCGAATTCTATACATATATGCCGTGCTTCTGCCTCGACACAAGAGCTAAGAAATGAACATATAAATTTAAATAAATATTGAATTTGCTCGAATGGGAATTGAACCACAACCTGTAGCTTTTACAGTCATATAGTCCCCCTGTGATATTTATTTTGTCATTATTCATGAATTAAATTATCAAAAGTTAATTTGGTGAAGTTATAAATGTAACATTATATATTTTATTCCTAATAAAACCTATGATTTACGTTTACATACATAAAAAACTTCACTAAGCTTTCAGCTAGTAAAACTATGATTTATATGAAAGCCAGTAAAATGAAAAAGGTCTGGCTTCGGATGAAAGGAAATTAATCTACATTTTTGGACATATAAATTATTTACATCGTATTTTACTAGTTTAGAAACTGTTTTTAATGAAATAAAATAAGAAAAAAGAGCATAACAAAAAGAAAAAAGAGCAGTACAGGCCCGCGCGACTTCGCCCGCTTGAACTGTAAACTGTACCAAATTTCATAATTCTAGGTTAACTGGAAGTAACCTATGAATTTTGATTCCCTTGATAGTGTCGAAATATGCATTTTTTGCGATTATACGGCCACATCTTTTTTCTAAGTAAATATAGAAATGTTTTTATTCCATAATATTTAATATATAATTTCAACCTCCAAGCGTTCCTGAGATAAAAGGTCTTGACAGACAGACGGATAACAAAGTGATCTTCTAAGGGTTCCTTTTTTCCTTAAAAAAGGCACGGAACCCTAAATACAAACTATACAATAAAAATAATTTAAAATTTAAACCTCGTATACAAGACGAAAATTCAATTGACAATTGGAAAATCCTTCATCAAAATAACATCTATATTAATTGCAGAGACCTCACAAAAAAAAAGTAAAATATTTTCATAGAAACAAAAAACATTTTTGACATTTTAATTGCTATCTAAAATAACATGAAACCCACATACAAATACATACAGAATATGAAATACAAACAGAAATACATACAGATATTCGGAAATTAATAAAGGCACATTATCACAGGTATAGTCTGTACGTGCTTACCACAGCGGATTGGATGTGGAGCATTTGGATGTGTTCCAGGTGATACAGAATATCTAGTACTTCAAATCGAAGGCTTATATGTTGCAAGGGATAATAAAACTTATTTTTTAACAGAAAAGGATGAATATTGTGTATTTTTAAATATATTTTGCTAAAATTATTAGCTTGACTGTACCGCGAATACCATTATTACAGAGTTAAGTAGGTAATATGCCAACGTCGGCAACTATGTACTTGGGTGTTTTCTTTGGGTAAAGTTGCATTTTCAGCGACAAAGACGGTTAGTCCTGAATTAAGGAAATAACCCAGAATTTTCGGTTAGCACCAAATTTTATGGAAAGGTCAGGTTTTGTTGGAAAATTGAATGAGGAATTTGGAACGAGTATTTTGTAGAGATGATAAAATTGTTAATCTGCGTTTTTTACCAACTAAATTAGAACTATATGTAACGTGAGCGTCATCATAAATAATTTTGTTTAAAATAAAAAAATAAAAAAAGTAAAATTGTATTTACTTAGCCAAAGGGAACCTATTATTAAAAAACGCTACCTGATTCCTCTCAATATTCTAAACCTTGTGTATTGACTGGTGGAACTTAACAGTGAGCCTTGTCTATTTACCAAGAAAAGAAATACCACTTAATTCCGTCGGAAATCGAACACACAACCGTCACGCTTAAAATAAAAAGCATATAGGGACAGAAAACCTGTTTTGTTCCACGCTCGTAGACGAAGTTAAATTGAAACTTAATCTAACTCCCAAATACAATAAAAATTAATGAATAGCATCGGATTTCTTAAGTTATTCAATTAAAGTTGCACTATTCGTATATAGTAGTTCGCTGCATGCAATTTGTGAAGTCGACTTAGCTGCTAACTAAATTAAATGCGCACGTCTTCTCTAGGGGTGAAGTATAAGAGAAACGAAATTTAAACAAACAAAATTGCTTGTGCAAAGATGTGTGGAGAAATATTCTTCATGGAAAGAATGTATGGGTAAGAGACAATATTAAAAATTAGTAATATATGGTTTTTTTTATTTAAAAGCGATTTTTTTCTTCAAATATGTCTGTCTTCAAATATGACAGACATATTTCAGAAGGAACAAGGCTAATTAATTTCATATTTTCGACATGGTAAGTCATAGTACAATGCTATGTCCAACCCCTTCATACATAACTTTTCGCATTTGAAAGTAGGTCCTGGGTGTATATCCTGCAATGTGTGAGGTGGATCATATTTTTTTTTCAGCTTCACGCTGTAGTCTTGTAGCAGAGTGGGCAGAGGGAGCCTAGTGTCACTTTCTTTCTGCCTAATTCTGGAGGCGTGTTGAGTGGCAGACACCTGAGCGTAGAAATGAAAATATTAAATATTCCATATCTTCGAGTGGGAATCGAACATACATCCTGTCGCGTTTACAGATGTAGGCGTATTCACACGTTTGTGCTCCTGCGCCTACACTGGCTTCATCTGGCTATTTCTTTTCCTAAATTTAATTTGCTAATTATTTCACATTTCAATTGAAAAGCTAATGCATTTTTTTAATAGTAAATATACATTTAATACAATTTTGCTAAAACTTTCCCAAACAATCCTTAAATATTTTTTATAACAAACAACATTTATCATATTTATCTCTTTGAAGCTTGTATTCAATGAAGTGTGCGGAGATAAGCCGACTAGGAAACTTACAGGTGAGTGAAAGAAAACATTTATGAATAGTAGTTCTAAGAACATTCAAAGATATAAATAGAATAGTTTCTCAACAAAAATAAATAATTGATATATTTTCTTATATGACGTAAACGACAGTTGTGAGTTCGATTGCCACTCAAGAGAATGAATTATTTAAATTTTCCCCGTTCTGGTAACTAGTACTAATAATAACCCTGGTAACAAGACTTGTGCGGCGTTATGTTCCGCCGCTTTTTGTCTTTAATAGTGCAGTAATATTATTTCATCCTATAAAAATGTTACCTACATTTATTAGAAACCCAAAGTATGATTGTAAGCGCGACAGTTTGTGGATTTTGGGAATTGAACCCAATCGAGATTTAATATTTTCATTTCTTCACTCTGGTGTCGATGCAGTGCAATCACCACTCAACACGCAATGCCTTCACAATTCGGCGAAAAATAGAGAACGGAGTGTCTCAACACTAGGTTCCCTCTGCCTACCCTGCTGCGTGCAGGATCCAGAGAGAAGCTGAAAGAAAAATAAATAATACATTTTAAATGAGCTCAAAGATATATCGAAAAATATTATAATAACGATATGTGTAATAGTTTTTTTTTAGAATTATTATTTTCACGTTAATGAAAAGAATTAATTGACCTAGGTAAAATAATTCGGTCAAGTGCAGCTCGAATCATTAACGCGAACTCCAGTTTTATAACATGCGTGGAAAATTATATTAATTGTTTTGGTTTGTTTGTAACATATTTTCTTTTTAGGATTCCGNGACAAAGACGGTTAGTCCTGAATTAAGGAAATAACCCAGAATTTTCGGTTAGCACCAAATTTTATGGAAAGGTCAGGTTTTGTTGGGAAATTGAATGAGGAATTTGGAACGAGTATTTTGTAGAGATGATAAAATTGTTTTTTTCATGTTCTGTAATCTGCGTTTTTTACCAACTAAATTAGAACTATATGTAACGTGAGCGTCATCATAAATAATTTTGTTTAAAATAAAAAAATAAAAAAAGTAAAATTGTATTTACTTAGCCAAAGGGAACCTATTATTAAAAAACGCTACCTGATTCCTCTCAATATTCTAAACCTTGTGTATTGACTGGCGGAACTTAACAGCGAGCCTTGTCTATTTACCAAGAAAAGAAATACCACTTAATTCCGTTGGAAATCGAACCCACAACCGTAACCCTTGAACTAAAAAGCATATAGAGAAAGCCTGTTTTTGTTCCACGCTCGTAGACGAAGTTAAATTGAAACTTAATCTAACTCCCAAATACAATAAAAATTAATGAATAGCATCGGATTTCTTAAGTTATTCAATTAAAGTTGCACTATTCGTATATAGTAGTTCGCTGCATGCAATTTGTGAAGTCGACTTAGCTGCTAACTAAATTAAATGCGCACGTCTTCTCTAGGGGTGAAATATAAGAGAAACGAAATTTAAACAAACAAAATTACTTGTGAAAAGATGTGTGGAGAACTATTCTTCATGGGAAGAAGGTATGGGTAAGAGACAATGTTAGAAATTAGTAATATATGCTTTTTTTATTGAAAAGCGATTTTTTTTTTATTTTTTTTTTCTAATTTCATAATAGTGTGGGTATTTCGAAAAGGATAAAGCTAATTATTTTCACATTTTCAAGATGGTCATAGTACAATGCTAGGTCCAACTTCATACGTAACGTTTCGCATTTGAAAGCTGTCTTGATATTAGGTTCTGGGTGTATATATATCCTGCAATATAAAGAGAAGGCTAGCTATTTTTTTTTCAGGTTCATCCTGCATTCATGTAGCAGAGTGGGCAAAGGGAGCCTGGTGTCACTTTCTTTCTGCCTAATTCTGGAGGCGTGTTGAGTGGCAGACACCTGAGCGTAGAAATGAAAATATTAAATATTCCATATCTTCGAGTGGGAATCGAACATACATCCTATCGCCTTTACAGATGTAGGCGTATTCACACGTTTGTGCTCCTGCGCCTACACTGGCCTCATCTGGCTATATCTTTTCCTAAACTTAATTCGTTAAATATTTCACATTTCAATTGTAAAGCTAATATTTTTTTTTATAATAGGTATACATTTAATACAATTTTGCTGATTTTCCCAAACAATCCTTAAATATTTTTTATAAGAAACAACATTTATCATATTTATCTCTTTGAAGCTTGTATTCAATGAAGTGTGCGGAGATAAGCCGACTAGGAAACTTACAGGTGAGTGAAAGAAAACATTTATGAATAGTAGTTCTAAGAACATTCAAAGTTATAAATAGAATAGTTTCTCAACAATAATAAATAAATAATCATATTTTCCTATATGACATAAACGACGGTTGTGAGTTCGATTCCCACTCAAGAGAATGAATTATTTAAATTTTCCCCGTTCTGGTAACTAGTACTAATAATAACCCTGGTAACAAGACTTGCGCGGCGTTATGTTCCGCCGCTTTTTGTCTTTAATAGTGCAGTAATATTATTTCATGGAATAGAAATTTTACCTACGAGTATTTTTATTATAGTCACGGCGCAGTGGCCCAAAGTATGACTGTAGGCGCGATAGTTTGTGGGTTTTGGGAATTGGACCCCATCGAGATTTAATATTTTCATTTCTTCACTCTAGTGTCGATGAAAAGTGCAATCACCACTCAACACGCAATGCCTTTAAAATTCGGCGGAAAATAGGGAACGGAGTGTCTCAACACTAGGTTCCCTGTGCCTACCCTGGTATGTGCAGGATCCAGAGAGAAGCTGAAAGAAAAAAAATAATAAATAAAATAAATAAAAATAATACATTTTAAATGAACTCAAAGATATATCGAAAAATATTATAATAACGATATGTGTAATAGGTTTTTTTTAGAATTATTATTTTCACCTTAATGAAAAGAATTAATTGACCTAGGTAAAATAATTCGGTCAAGTGAAGCTCGAATCATTAACGCGAACTCCAGTTTCATAACATGCGTGGAAAATTATATTAATTCTTTTAGTTTTTTTGTAACATATTTTCTTTTTAGGGTTCCGTTCTCTTTAAGGAAAAAAGGGACCCTTATAAGATCAATTTATTGTCCGTTCGTCTGTCTGTTTGTTTATTAAGAGCCATTATCTCAGGAACGGTTAGTTATATCGAGTTGATATTCAAACAATATACTCTGCTGAAAAAAATGTATTTCTACATTAACTTACAAACAAAGATATGGCCGTTGATACCGCAAAAAACAGTATAGATATTTGTATTATAGTAATTTAGAAATTTCAGCAAAAGCTTACCCATATTTTCCATTACAATGGCTTATTTGGGTTTTAGGGTATTTTCGGTAAATACGGCATATCTACTTTAGATTTTTCTTCTTGAAATCTTTATTGTAAAATACCAGTTCATTTCAATTTTTATTTAATGTTGATACATGGAAATGAAATTCTTAATATTTTCATCTCCTTGCACTGATTACGAGGCAAAGTGCGGCGTTGAGTTACGCCACGGTTACGGTGAACAGAAGTGTCCCATCAGGAACAGAGTGTCTTAAAGAGTGAATTTAAAAAGAAAAGTAAAAAGTACTCAATAAACATATGAGTTATTGTTTAAAGCTTTAATAATACAGTTATTTTTTTATAAATTTATTTATTATTACTTACATAAATAATATAAATAAAGGAATTCGATGAAGTAAGCTTATTTATAGTCTATCTAAAACTTTTTCTTTTTTATCTTATATATCGTGTCCATAATACTATAATATAAATATTTTAATTTGTAACATTACAATAAATGAAGAAGAAAAGTATAAGTCAAGAGCTCTCTAGCGTTGTCCCAATTGAAGAAAATAAAAAATAAGTCTAGAATTTTTTATTTAGCTGCTAATTCATATACATAGATATCTTTTGTGTTGAACAAACATCAAAATTAAAAAAAAAAGCCTTAGAGCGTTATTTATACGTGTTCGTCTACATAAATATCATTTATACTATCATTTCTTCTTACATAAATCTACAATAATATATCTAAATAAAATATCTATTAATTTTCTAAAATACATCAGTTCATAGCCCCTCCTTGGCTACCATTTCAACGGGCAGTTCAGCTTTTTTATCATCTATAACTACCACAGCTTCTTTCTTCTCGTCCACTTTCGTTGCGGGTGTATTAATCAAGCATTCGATATATGAGGGTGGCTGGTCGATTTTCTTTTGTAACAAAGAATGACGCACTTCCAGTATATACGCGTTGATTATCATTAGGAAGATAGCTGCTATTGCTGTGAAATAATAAAAAAAATAATAATTTATATTTTTATTATAAGTATCGTTGTAATATAGTTTTCTTTTGTTTGTTCATTTTTGTTTGTTTGTATATTACTATAAAGTTTCATCTAAATCTGTTCCATAATTTCTGTGTGAAAGTGGAATAAGCATTCAACCTCAAAAATTTTCACATTTATAATATTATAGGATATCTGGTAAATAAGATTCTAACTTTTCAAGCGATCGTTCTTCTTATTTGAGTTTCACCTTATATTTCGCATATAATTAATGATTCGGGTAATAAAAAAACAATTTTAATATTTATTTATATATAAGAATATTTTTGATATTTTTAATATAAAAAAATTATAAGCAAAAAATCATTTTTAGAAAAAGCTTTTATTTAAACGCTCTAAAAAGAAGAAAATAAAATTTGTCTTTTAAATTTTAACTATCAACTCATAACCTCATTGTACACAATTTATATGATCATAAAAGCTTGTCGCGCGATTTACTTGTGTAACTAAACTAGT
>JAKRZM010000664.1:13243-24151 GCA_036379175.1 Heliconius cydno galanthus | reverse complement strand
AATATATTTATGAAATTATTTTCAGTTTTCAATAGAGAGATGCGTTAAGCAAGCTCATTTTGGGTGACGTTTTCTTATATCAAACTTTGCAAATCGTTGCTTAGCAACGGTCGCATAGCGACGGTTGTTATTACCATGGCGGAATAAATTGCATGTTAAATTGATAAGTATTTTAATATAATGGTATATATCAAAAATATTACAAATATGAGAAAAAAAAGTATCCTATGTTCATCCCGAGACCCTCAAGTATCTCTGTATGAGTATTTTATCACAATTAAATTAGCGGTTTGGCCCTGATTGCGTAAAAGACAGACAGACAGATTGACAGAGTTACTTTCGAATTTATAATATAGGTATGGATATATAAATTGAGTAAAATTAATAAAATTTTAACACTACTCAAGGAAATCATATCATCATCAATCATAAGGACAAATAACTCAATATTGATATTAAATGGGGAACAGAGTGTATTAACACTAGGTTTTCATATAACAAGAAATTACAAATTACTTAATGATATATGTAATTTTATAAATGAAATTATTAAATTCGTTAAGAGCAAGAGAGGCAATCGAGGGCCGTTGCTCATTTTCAACGGAATTCTGGAGGCGTTGCGTGTTGAGTAGCAGAACTCAACACCGCGCTTAGCCTCGACACCAGAGCAAAGAAATTAATATATTAAATATTTCATTTCCTCGAGTGGGAATCGAACCAATAACCTGTCGCGCTTACTAATCGTCTTTAAAAAGTTAATATATGTATTTAGATTTTAATAATACAGAATTGTAACACAAGTGCAATCAAATTAATAGACTCGTAATTTAAACAATGTAGAATCTAATTAACTTTATTACTTTCTAGCATGCATTTTCGTCTTTTGCATATCCATATAATATAAAATGAAATTTTCGTGTAAATTTCCTTTATGCATATGTTCTGGAATAAAATTATGTATATAATATGTAAAATATTATAATATATTATATGCATGCATTATATAGCATAACTACTTAGATATACAACAGTACAGCGGAGAGAACCTATGGTAACGTACTCCGCTCTCCATTTTCAATTTCAATTAAAATTTTTGAGACATTGTGCGTTGAATGGCGGAATTCTACGGCGCACTTTATTTACCAAAGCGAGGAAATAAAAATTATGTAGATCTAACCTACGAGCCTAACCTAGACGCTGCATCGGCCTTATTATATTCTTTGATCTAAGCGTTTATCTATTATATTAATAGAAGTAATTTATAATTTTGATATTTCTGCTACAATAGAAATATACTATTTTTGTATATTAGTTAATTCAATAACCAAAAGCAAAGCTTAAGTAAAAATACAATCAAATACAGAGAAAAATAGAGGGTTAAATAAAAATTGATTCCATCACATGCATTTACCAAATTACCTTTTACCTTAACAACCATCATAATCATATTAAAATATTCTGTGAGTTATCAAAAGAATATGAATAATAAAGGTAACTAACCCACTTCAATTATTTAAGATATCACAAAAGATCTCGGGAACTGGGAAAAACGAAAATTACGATCTGTTCGCATCCGGAAAAACCGTTTTCATCCTTTTATAGAAAAAAATAATTTCAATCTAAATTAATTAAACGTCGTATTTTCAAGTCATTGATAGGATATTTTTAAGACGTAGCTAATGATCTTTTACTATACTCCAGAGACAGATTACTTTTAAAACAATTTGTGAAGAACTTTTCTAGTATGAAACTTTTATGCAATGTTGAAGCTTTTTGTACTACGATGTCAGGAACAGTGTTATTGGATAAAAAGAGAAAGAGTTTACGGACTGACAGGTATTAAGGGGTTAAATAGTTGAAAAATGTCATTAATTTGTTAGAAATAATTAAATGATAGAATAGTTTTAATAGTGTTTTCGGCACAATTGTAGAAGAAATTCGTTGTTTCGCAATTTCTTATTATGTTGCTTAATTTTTATAAAGACGCCAGTAATGAGGATATTCGTGGCGCAGGACCATATGCGACTGTAATGGCGACAGGTTGTGGATTCGATTCCCACTCGAGGAAATTAAATATTTAATGTTTTCATTAATTCCTCGCTCTGGTAACGAGGCAAGGGACGGCGTTTAGTTCTGTTAATCAACACGAAATGCCTCCAGAAAATGAAAACGGAAGTACCTTAATGAGAACAACGTATCTTAACACCAGGTTTGCACCACCTCTGCATATACATATTTTATCTTTAGAATAAACTTTATTTACATTTTCTATATATTTGAATACAATACACTTTAATATAAGGATATGTCTAAATAAAGCCTCACTTGAGGTAACCGTTTTGTGGGAAGGCACAACGGTTTCCACTATGATAAAGGAAATTTGTCGACTTCATTCCTACAAAACAATTTTGGGTGGTTATTGAATTAGGGAAATATTTTGCCAGAGTTTTCGAGGCGTTTCTCATATAAGGGAATAGCTATTAGCACTAGCTTGTGCCCATGGCTTCGTTCGGGTTGATATTCTTAAATTACTATCAATGATCATTAAAAAATGTAAATTAAATAATATAATTCAATTGAAATTATACCATCATTTTATAAAAAAAAGTAATGTATGTTATAATGATTTTTGCATAAGGCTAAAGATTACAGTATTTAGATATAAAATTGAAACATTAATTTCTGTCACTATACCTACAAGGAATATTTCACTGAAATTGGATGAAAAATGGTGAACATTGTCGTAACATTAGGTTCCCTCTGTTATATAGTTTAATTCAATTCCGAAAAGAAATTAGCAACAGAGTGGTAACTGGAGAAAGGCGAGACGAGTCACTAAGCTCTATTTATTTACAGAAAACTGCAAATATAGTAAGATAAAAAACTATGAAATAGTATTCTTATTTCCATAGGAAATGTTTATGAATTTTTGTCATACCCTCCATACATGTGTATGTAAATGTGATATGGCGGTTTTTGCCAAATTGGCATCGGAACTATTTGATTATGATGAAAAAAATTCTTTATTGCAACGATATCTAAAACTATGAGGCACTATTTACGATGATTCTTATAAAATTGCTTGTGGTTATGTAGTGGGATCATTTTGTTATCATATTTTTCTAAATTCAGACATTACACATAAACATGATTATATAAAAAATGCAAATATAATATTTAAGTAAAATTCTCAAAATAGCTCTAAAATTATCTAAATAAATCTAATCTAAAATTCAGATAATCTTGTATTTACAAATTTAACATAAATATGGAAAAAAATCCTTAAATAATATTTTAACTAACTTTCGATTAAAGAAAACTAATAATAACATAAAGTTAAGTAAAAATAAGCGAAAAAATGACGCGTGAAATGTGAAAGAAAAAATGACCACATAGAGAAAGACTGATAAAGTAAATTAGCATTATTGNAAATTGAAACATTAATTTCTGTCACTATACCTACAAGGAATATTTCACTGAAATTGGATGAAAAATGGTGAACATTGTCGTAACATTAGGTTCCCTCTGTTATATAGTTTAATTCAATTCCGAAAAGAAATTAGCAACAGAGTGGTAACTGGAGAAAGGCGAGACGAGTCACTAAGCTCTATTTATTTACAGAAAACTGAAAATATAGTAAGATAAAAAACTATGAAATAGAATTCTTATTTCCATAGGAAATGTTTATGAATTTTTGTCATACCCTCCATACATGTGTATGTAAATGTGATATGGCGGTTTTTGCCAAATTGGCATCGGAACTATTTGATTATGATGAAAAAAATTCTTTATTGCAACGATATCTAAAACTATCAGGCACTATTTACATAGTTCGTCGTTCGTCGTGAGATAATTCTTATAAAATTGCTTGTGGCAAATTCAGACAGTGTTCAAATACTAATAATATAAAAAGTAGAAACTTCACTCATTCTATAGAAGTTGTTTAATAAATTATATCATCACTTTCTTTACAGAAAAGTTAAAATATTATTTAAAAAATATATATTTAATATTCATATTAAATTTGCATATAGGTACAAAATTCACTATTTGAGATTAAATAATTATAATGTTTAACAAAAAAACCGACTTCAACTGGATCCCATAATCAGAATCTAACCAAACTCTACCAACAAAACAGCAAAAGAATGGGTGGAGTTATTCGTCCATTCATCGCTTACATGTTTAATGTAAATTTAAGATTTGTGTAATTTTCTCATGGATAACATTCTTAGAAATGGACTAAATTAAATGGGACCACACGGGAAGCACCAACATTCAAATAAAAAAAGAATCATCAAAATCGGTTCATCCATTAATACTGAAAATATAGTAAGTCGAATTGATAACCTCCCATTTACAGAAGGCGGTTAAAAATTAAATATTTTAATACAATTACCTTTATATAAAATGTAAGCAAAAGAATACTGCATTATTAGTTTAACCGTCTACGTCTCAAAACTAAATTTTATCATTTTGAGAATTCACTCGAGTAGTCCATTTGCATTTTTATTCTAGACAAACGACCCGCTGTCGCGTAGATTAGGCTAAGTAAATTATATGGTCACAGGTCAACGGAACCGCCATTGCGCCTGTTTAAGAGCTTAACTTAATATATATATATGTATGTATAAAATAAATAAAATCAGCTTCACGCTGTATCCCGCACACAGCAGGGTAGGCAGAGGGAACCTAGTGTTAAGGCACTCCGTTCCCCCTTCTGCCGAATTCTGGAGGCATTGCGTGTTGAGTCGCAGAAATCAACGCCGCGATTTGCCTCTATACCAGAGCGAAGAAATGAATATAAACGTAAATAAATATTTCACTTCCTCGGGTGGGAATCGAACCCACAGTTGACGTTACAGTCACACTCTTATGCCGCTGCGCCAAGACGGCCTCTAACATGTATGCATATGAATATATGTATGTACTATTATATTGTTATACAATTACATAAAACAGCATTTATGTAATGTTTTAGTACTATGTTTTATACTTACATAATATGTAAGAATCTTGTGTAAATATGTTTCGGAATAAACTCCGAAATTGGTGAAATTATTTTCGATTTCAATGCCTCCAGGAGAGTTGCCTTAACAGATTATCCAAACATTAGATTGCCAGGTTCCCTCTGCCTTCCTTGTTAAGTGTGGAAAACAGCGGCAACCTAAATAAAAAAAAATATTCAAAAGTACATTAAATGAAGATAATGAAGCGACAACAGAGAGATTAATCCCGATTACTCCAAAAAATCTTTATTAAGTAAGTAGATTAACCAACAAGTGTAGTAATTATGACCCTTTTACATACGTTTTATATGTAAAAAGGTCGTCCTAATCTCGTTTTAATGGGGAACCTTAAAAATGTTTTTATTCGACGACGCAATTTCGAGGCAATGCTAATTTAATAGGATTGAAATTTTGTTATTTCTTTGATGGCGATGACCAAATTATTATGAGAAATAGGATTAAAGGAAACGTTAAATTGTTGCTATTGAAGATTTAGTTGTAGAGATTGTATTAAATTTGTTTTCTAATAACTACGATATAAGATAGATGATTTTGTTTTTTTTTTTGTTTTACATAGAAGCGTTGATAGAGGGAACATGGGAACCTAGTGTTAAGATTCTCCGTTCTCATTATGATACTTCCGTTGCCCACATTCTGGCAAATTCTGTAGGCACTACGTGTTAAGTAACTTACTTAGTGCGTAACTTGTTACGAAGCTCAACACTGCAGCTTTGCCTCGTTTCCAGAGCATGGAAAATGGAAACATTAAACATTTAATTTGCTCGAGTGGGAATCGAATTCAGAACCTATTGCATTTACAGTCACACTGAGCATATTTATTGTGCTTATATGTATAATATAGTATCATCATCATCATCATCATCAGCAGCCATCTTTTGTCCACTGCTGGACATAGGCCTTCCCCAATTCTCGCCACCACACTCGATCCTCATCCTCGTTATGTCTTTATGTTAATATAGTATAGTATTAAAATAATCGTTTGGATTCCATAAATTTATCAAAATTTACACATCCTTCATCAGCACGAAACTAATGCACGAATCGTTATTTTATTTAACGATACCGGGAGGCATTCGCTTCCGTTATGTACCTACTCGTATGACAAATATAAACATTCCCACCGTCGATCTGTACGTCAAACACAAACACTCACTTGGTGCCAACGCTACTGACGCTGGTCAAATACTCGTATTATGAGGACTTCGTGGACCAATGGAATATATATTAGTTTTGTTATTAACACGATGATAGTGGGTTTGATCCCGTTTAATATTTAAAAATGTCTCCAAATATTTAAAGATAGTTCCGTTTCTCACTTTTCGTCGTATTCTCTTGCGTTACGTGTTCAATGGTGGATCTTAACGCCGCGTTTTGCCCTTGTTACCTAGACGGAGTTAAATATACATTCGAGAGACATTAAAAATATTTTAGACTGAATAGATATATGATAACTATATGCATGTAGGTCCATATATATCTCTGTCTGTCGGTCCATATAAATTTATATTACAAAAAATATAACTTCAATTCAATTTTATTACACATAAAGTTATTTGATAAGCAAACAAATAAAATCCTGATTATTTGATAGCATACACCATAAATACGTAGAATACTAAACAACCCAGAACGTCTGTAGACATCGTATACCTTTGTCTCGTACACGTACAAACAATGTCTCTATATTTTATTTCTATCGAATTTCTTACGTCGTAAAGAATTACGGAGAAAATTTTATGAAGTTCAGCATTCATGGGACATATCGCGAGCTACCTACCATACATACGTATATATATATATATATTTCGTGAATGTAAATTCGGGAATCCATATTATTTTACTATCGAATTTTCACATTCGTATCATATATACGTACGTTCGTAAAATTCTCGTCGTATTCGTATGTTTAGTTAAGAAAGATATTTTTATTTTAGTATAGATATGCAATTGGAAAATATACAGGTAAGTAAAGTATAGCAACTCATGGAACTCAACACCGTGCTTTGCCTCGACACTAGAGCGAAGAAATGAAAATATAAATTTAATTAAATATTTAATTTCCTCGAGTGGGGATCGAACCCACTACTTGTTTCATTTACGTACACTTTGTGCCGCTGAAAATGGCCCCAAATATTGTCTTAAGCCTTTTTTACAAAATTTTATGTTTATAGTGATGGTTGTTCTACGTTATTTACTATTTGCTTAGTAAGGTGAGAGGTTCATGTTTTCATGTGTGGCCACTAAATGGAGTTGTGTATAATAAAAATGTAAAAAAATAATTTTAGGCAGAGGAAGCCTAGTGTTGACAGTCTCCGCTCCCCACATTCCGCCGAATTGCTAGTTCAGTGGCGGAACTCAACGCCGAGCTTTGCTTCGACACCAGAGCAAAGAAAAGAAAATATTAATAACATTTCCTCAAGTGGGAATCGAGTTATACTTAATTTATCCGCACTAACTAAGTAACCGCTAAGTTATTTTTTTAATAAGTTTTCTTCTAACAAATCTTTAGATATAATTTTTAACAACTATCTTTAATAGAGAGCTTTGGAATAGTTGGAAGAGGTCTATGCCGACTGGCAAACGGATCCTCAGAAAATATTAACAAGAAATATTATATTAGTAAGATTTACACAAATATTATGTCATTTCTTTAAGTTTGCTTATATGTCAAGAGTGTTATAATATGATGATCATAAAAGGCTATATTATTAATATTATGTTTAATAGCTGCATACTACAGGTGCTCCCTAGCATCCATTAGGGTAGCTGGTGTCCATAATTTGCATCCTAGAATGATATCCAAGAACGTGGGAAGGTACATCGCTATGTGACAATATGTAACGTAACGCCAAGTAGATTTGATTGTGTGGGAAGTATTAAGAGTTTAAGATGACTGGATGAATGTATAAGGTTCGATTTTCACTCGAAGATGTAATATATAAATCAGCTTTAGCAGGGTAGACAGAGGAAACCTAGTGCTAAGATTTTTGATTTTTTGAGGGCTTTTGCCATGGTGAAAGAGCGAAGACATAAAAATATTAATAAATAGTAATTCATTCCCTCGAATGGGAATCGAATCCACAATCACCACTGGCCTAGGTAATATACATATATGTATGCACCTGGCCCGGCCGTCGCACCATTAGCGTTGATGCCGTTATTAATTTGTATTCAAGAACAATCGCCCGATCTCTAACAAGCAATGTCTTACGTGGATTCGTAACGTGAATTTAATGACATCAAAACATAAATATATACATAGGAAATCTCTTTAAATTATTATTGTTTTTTATGTTCCTGTGGTTTTGGTGGAATAGTACAACTTGTGGCTGTAAACAAAAAGGTCGTAGGTTCGGTCCAATCACGATTTCTCTGCTCTAAAATTCGGCCTTAAGTTCTGGAAGCATTCGAATGGGATTTTAAACCACCACTTGCCGCAATTACAGTCACACCCTTATCCCCCCCCCCCTATTTTTTTAAACATTCATTTTTTTTAATTTCAACTTCAAATTTCCAACTCCATTTTTTAAAACCCAATCCCCACCCAGAGACAATTTAATTTACCTTAGCGCAACGTTAATATGTAAGGACGACCAATCATCAGTCTGCATCATCTTGTCATTTTACGACTCAAACTTTTCCGTCGCTCACAAGCCGCGTTAAAGTTTTATATATTTAATGAGATCGTAAAAAGTACGGAAGGAAAGCTTTAGAATGGTTAAGTCGGTTATTATTTTTGGCCATGATATTAATACTAGAGATTTCGTTATATGAAAACTTCTAGAACCCTTCAAATTTGGCATTTAAGTATTATTGAAGCCATTCGTGGTGCAGAGGAACAAGAGTGTAACTGTAAACGCGATCTGGACTTGGTTGTGGATTCGATCCCCACACGAGGAAATGAAATTTTTCATATTTTCTACTGTTTTCGTCGTTTGGTAGGCAACAATAACCTATTGTTAAGACCCTAAATTTCCCATTTTTCGTCGAATTCTAAAGACAACGCGTATTGTGAGTGGTGGAACTAAACGCCGCACTATGCCTCAACACCAGAGCGGAGAAGTTAAAAGAATAATTTTTTTGCTTCCCCGAGTGGGAATCGAACTCACAAACTATCGTGTTTATAGTCACACTTTGTGTTCCTGAGTTACGACTAACCTTATTCAATTAAAAGGCAAAAAAGAAGCTCCAGGTTTTTTTACATAGCAGGATAGGCAGAACCGTAGAATGAGACAGAGTAGTATCACTATTCACATTATATACAAAAACATTTAGATACCTACCGTATAAAAAAAAAAAATAGGATATAAAAGTAATCGTCAAAAGATTAAAATATAAATAATAAATATATATTTTAAACAAATAAAAGCTAAAACTTATATGTAAGTTCTAACAAATAAATTTTTTACTAGAGAAATCAACAATGCTCGTATCGTGCAATTTGAAGGCTCTGTAATCTGATTTAACTACAAGCCAGCTTGCATACACGAATACTAGTCACCTACAATTAGATTATTTGGAAAGTACTATAAAGGTATTCTAGGGAAATAGGAAATATATTAAAACAATAAAATTGCAATCACTTTAAAGATTTAAATTACTAAAACTAAATTAGCTTCACTCTCCGTTTTTCTGACGAATTCTGTAGGCATTGCGAGTTAAAAGAAGTGGTTATTAAAAAAGGTATTTTTTTTTAAATAAGCAGTTAGTTCGTCTCTGGAAATATTTTGAACGACAATAAAAAAATATATATGTCAAGTAATTGAGGCTTCAATGGCGTAGTGGTAGAGCATCTGACTGTGTACGTGACGGTTATGGGATACATTTCTACTCAGAGGAATTAATTATTTTTGTTTCATCGCTCTGGCAACAGGACAAAGCACCCTGTTGAGCTTTTTCACTCAAGACTTAATAACCCAATAATTGCGCGGCGACTGAAGAATTGTGTATCTTAACACAAGGTTCCCTCTATCCTCCTTCATGCAGGGTACAGCGTGAAGCGAAAGAAAAAGTATGAAAAAGTCACCTGAAACACACTCGGAACTTTAAACTTCAATGTAAGTATAAGATGAGAAAGAAAGGAGAAGCAAGGAAGGAAGGAGAAACATAATCATTATAACAACAAGAAAAAACTATATTTATTGTTTATGTTTAATACTATCAAATAAAAACCCGCTGTAAATCAATTGTGTAAATTTTTAATTTGTAATCATATTATTTTCTGATAAAATTCCAATAGTTGTAAGAGCGCACGGGGGTTATAAAAATTAGGTTCTACCTGGGTTTAATTTATAGGATTTAGACCAAGGTCTGAACCCATTTTTTTATTGTCAACCTTTATATCTTTCTTTAGAGAGAAGGTAAAGTAAATTCGAGACAGTGTGTTGAGTGACGGTGTATTTATTATTTATATAAAATTAAAACATAACGTTAGTATAGTATGAAAGGTAATAATAAATAATTACAGTATCAAAAAGTTTATTATTGCAGGTATATACAGTATTACAGTATTTATATAATGGAATTTGTTTACTCTAAATGTACAAAGGTAAAAAAAGGTATAAGATATTTTTTTTATTTTATATGTATTTACAGAATTTACGTAGATTTACTTAATTAATCCTACATGTGGACAGTGTTGACATTATGGACTCCGTTTCCTATATAATTATTATTGCAGCCACTGCCGCGACAAGGGTGCTTGTATATCTCGCTGAAATCGCTGAAAATGTAAAATATATTAATTATATGAATACTTATATTAATCAGTTTCACGCTGTATCCCGCACACAGCAGGGTAGGCGGAGGGAATCTAGGAACCTAGTGTTAAGACAGTTTCCGCCGTATTCTGGAGGAAATTCATTTCCTCGAGTTGGGA
>JAKRZM010000653.1:0-43263 GCA_036379175.1 Heliconius cydno galanthus | reverse complement strand
AACCTTCAAAAGGCTTACTTGACTGACAGACTGACTGACAAACTAACAATTTTCCCTTGTCAGTTTCAGAATTTCCATATAAACATAAACAATACATAAACAATTAAATAGAATTTAATGAATTTATGAATTATTTGTATTTCCTCGTTTTGGTAACAAGTGCTGAATTCAGAATCACGAAATGACTCGAAAATTGGGCGGCAAGTGGGAAACGAGTATCTTAACGCTAGGTTCCCTCTGTCTTCTCTGCTATATACGGAATGTAGGTATAGCGTGAAGGAAACTATATAAAAAAATATTTTATATTTTATAAGTGTTAATTCACTATTAGGTCACATTTAATTTAGTGATTGTTTCGTGCCTTATAATAAAAGAATAACAAAAGCTAATATAGCTAACTTAAGCTATTATTTCCATATAGATATAAATTTAGTTATAAGACAATAAACTAATTTAAATATTATAATTTAATTCGTATTAGACTAGGCGAGCATAGTAATCTATCATAGTATTTATTATAATAGCCACAACAGAAATACATAAACTTAGAAAATTTCTACAGTGATAGAACTGTATACATACAACTATCAAAGTTCATGTCATAGACCCTGACAGACGGAGAGACAACAGTCTTAATAACCCTTTAAACGATAAATAAACGATTCCTACCAATCGTAAAAAGAAAACACAAATTTTTGGAGGCATCATATTTTAAAATGTGAATTTATTTAATTCGATATAAGTGATTTTCTATTATGTACGATATAAAATGCGGCGTTAAGTTCACAAAATATTACTAAAGAGGAGAACGGATTGTCTCTCTGTTTATTCCATTTCATGCTAGTGATTCCTGAAGCCATCGTGACACAGCGTCAGACTATAAACAGAACAGTTGTGGGTTGGTTTCTAACTCAAAAAAATAAATTATTTTCATTTCATCGCTGTGGTAACGACATAAAGTACCTACACCTTTGAGTTCCATCACTAAACACCAAATGTCACGAAAATTTGACGAATTGTAAGGAACGGAGTGACTTAACATTAGGTTCCTATTGCCTACCACGCTGTAAGAGGAACACCGGAAGTATAATAGAACCTTGAAACTAACAAAATTCCTTATAAAAATAAATCGCAGAATACAATATGATTTGAAAAGGAAAACATGACTATTACAATTTTAACTTTAAGAAGCGTGTATTTTTTGTTTAGTGACAAAAGTTTAATAATTACTAGTCATGATTTACGAGTATATTTACTTCAAGGTTATAATGCCTTTAACCTGTTGGTTTGCGGCGTAGAGTTCCTCCACTCAACGCGCAATGCCTCGAGAATTCTGTGGAATGTGGGGGAACAGAAGTGTCTTAATGGAAAAGGACTGTCTTTACACTGAATACCCTCTGCCTACTCTATTATATGCGGGATAATCTGCCCTTACGTGGATTTTTAGGGTTCTGTACCCAAAGGGTAAAAAGGGAATCTATTATTAAGACTCCGCTGTCTTAGTATATGATGTATTTCTATTGCCGTTATACAACAAACATTATTTTTATCCCGCTTTTATAGATAATGGTACGGAACCCTTCATGTGCTAGTCCGACTTGCATTTCGGCGGTTTTTTCCCCTAGGAAATTTAGTAACTACTCTCTTAAAGCACTTACGTTTTCCTTTAGAAGTTCATACCAAATTTTTGTTTCGTACGTGTGTTCATTTTGGCTGTAATTCACTCAGTAACCGATGAGTTTTGTATATGTATAATTTAAGGCAGAGCGCGGCGTTGAGTTACACATGCAATATCATAAAACAATTCACCTTACGTTATGTGGAATTCAACTTATGACTTACAATTACAAACACAAATCATTAGATTAATTCACCTCAATTGAAAGTTACCTAATACTTTCTTATAAACTAACATATTAACTTGTTTTTTTGTTAAGTTAGTTAAATTACAGTAAAATATGGCACGTACGGAGACACGCAAACGTCAGATAGCCATCATTATGTTGGAGCTATTAATCTTATTGCATGTTTAATATTTTGTAATAATAATATACGAACAGAACAGGTGTTTGAAATATAATTTCTTACAATTTTTTTAGTTTCACGCATATAACAGGGCAAGCAGCGTAGTGTTGATACACTCTCTTCCCCACTAATCGTCCAATTTTCGAGATATTGCGTGGTAATTAATGCCACGTCTTGTCGTGTTACCAAAGCAGGGAAATGAAAATAATTGATTTTCCCAAGTGAGAAACAAATTCACAATGTTTACAGTTAGTAAGAGACTGTGCCGCTCCACTACGAAGGCGTCTGATTAATTTTGTGACAAATTATGCCTGATAGGGATTCAAATCCATATCGAAAATGTGGCAAATATTAAGAATTTGTCACCAAAAATATGTCACAAAGTTAAAAAAATAACCAAAAGATAGAGGAATATAAGATAAGTTGGCTCCTGACATAAAAAAAAGCAAACGCATGGGCTTGTTAATGTAGTAAAAATCATTCATAGGATTTTTTAAACAAACACAGCGGTTGTGGGATTGTTTCCAACCATGGACCGGATTACCGTCATTCAACAAACTACATAATATATCTTAAAACTTGGGTGGAAAGTGAGGAACGAAATGTCCTAATACTAGGTTCAGTCAGCCAATACGGTATTGGTACGTAATCCGTCTGTCAAATTTTAATTTCTTTTCTTGTGCTAAATGTTGAAAATTATGAGTACTTTCAAGGAAAAATATTTATAAAAAAAGATCTTCTGACAAAAAAAACTGAATAAAACACAATAACAATTTATTCTTAGCTTGATTCAATCTAAATGGTAATATAATTTTCATTGAAATTTTCTAACATTTGTCAATCAAAAGTAAGATACAAACATTTTCTATAGAGCTTATTAAAAATAACAATAAAAAAAACAAAATAACACAAAAAATTCTTAAACGGTTGACCTAAAATTGTTATAACAGCAATATTATTGTGAAACCATCGCAGCATGTGGTTGATTAAAAACTGTGATTTCAGATTTTAATCTTTAAGGAAAATGTCCTTAATCAACGCATAAATCTATACTTATATATATATACCTATGACGACGAAATGAGGACGACCGAAAGAGGGAGAGGGACCCTCTTAGTTCCCGAAGGTGAACCGAGGTCTCCAGACATTTTGTATCTCTTGATTGCGAATTCCGTTAGCTAAGCTGACTCCATATATTCACCGATAAAATCAAATCTTCACAACATTCTTCATTGTTTCATTCTTCTTCTATAATACAGTACCAACACTGGATTGTATTCCCGCAGCCCTTACTATCGCACTAGGTGGCTGCTACCACGTAGTGATTGCAAATTTTTCAGGGACAGAGTACCCTCTTTTCCCTACTCACAGAATGTCGCTGTAAAAGCCAGCAGGGCTAACAGCATTAACCTCAAGTTCAAAAAAAACACTGAATTGTGTGGAAGGGGGTTATATATTTAAAAACGTAAAAAAATATGGGCGCGCTCCGGGACTTGAACCTGCCCTTTGTTCACCTTTGGTCTAGATAGACATTCTTATATAATAAAAAAAAAGTTCTACATATTTTATACTGTAAACGTCTGTCGCCTTATGGAATTCTGATAGCAATATTCACAATCATGTCAAAAGCTCTGCATTTATTAATCGTGCTAAGGACATGATACAATAAACTCATCTGGTGGCGTTCCACATCAAATGTATACAGAATGATAGGCCGAAAGAATTTAGTGTCAAGATACTCCGTTGTAGACTTATCATAATATTTCGATACATTATAAATTGAGGAGTTATTTAAAATTGTGCTTTTGTTCACCAGGCAGGTCGTTAAAAATTAACCTATATTGTGGCCATCGTAGCGCAGTGGTACAACGTCGCACTGTTAACGAGAGGGCTGGGAGTTTGATTCCACTTAGAGGAATTAATTATTTTCATTTCCTGGATCTGGCCAAACTAAACTCTGGTGAAACTAAATCTGAACCAATTAAGCACACAATGTTTCGAAAATAGAAGGAAAACGAAGCATGGAGTGTCTTAACACTAGATTGATTGACACTAGATAGATTCGTAGGAAAACTAGTGTTAAGACACTCGGGAATTCTCGAGGCATTGCGTGTTGAGTGCTCAACGCCACACCTTTACTTCATACAAGAGCGAGAAAATTAAAACATTAAATAACTCATTCCAACGAGTGGAAACGAACCCACAACTATCGTCACTACAATCAGATACTGCCCCACAGTACCGCTACATACATTTATCGTAAAATCGACACCAGATTCACTTTAAATGATCTTGAACTCTAAAGTTCATTCACCGTGTTGACTCATCACCTCGCCGTCTGTGGTAATAATTATGATTAAAAGAAAAAAATGCTTTCCGCGTTCCAATTTACTGTCATTAAGTTATATTATGTTGTATTTTTTTATGTTTCACCTACATATATACTATGTATAAAATTAAGAAAAAAGAAAAAAAATGTTTAGGCATCATTTAGAATGTTAAAGTAAATATTTAAATTTGTCAAAATAAAGCAATAATAATAAAGATGATGATGAGGCCAGTTAGGTGCAAGGTGTGTGATGAGGGTTCTAACCCCACTCGTGGAAATGAAATATTTAATATTTTTAATTTCTTCACTCTGATCTCAAAGCAAAGCGCGGCGCTGAGTTCCGCCACTCAAAACGCAACAGCCTGAACTACGCGGCGTAGAACACTGAAACTCGGCATGTAGAGTTCTTGGGGAGCGTAGGGATATAGATCTTCTGAAATTTCTCCATTTTATCTTCTCACCAGAGGGATTAAATGTAAATAATTAATTCCACCAAGTAGAAATCGAACCCATAATCGTCGCGGTTACAATCAGACGCTCTGAACCTGCGTTATGATGACGACTTAAAGTTATAGCTTATTAATATTATTTATTGCATATTATTTACGTTAATTTGTATAAAAAATCAATACAAAGTAGGAAGTCAAACCAGATTCACTATCCTCTGCTCTTCAAGAGTTCAAAAGTCATTGACCGTAGTGATGCGCTTCAAAATGTAATTAATCTTTCCTGCATATATGTTAGTAGGGTAGGCAGCTAGAAATTAGTGTTGAGACTCTGTGTTTCTCTTTTCGTACTTTGCGCTCTGAAAGGTGGAATTCAACGCCGCTCTTTATTTTCTTAGGCCAAGGCCAATTAAAAAATATAGAACGGAACGAAAAATATAAAAGGTTTGATGTTCAATTTTGGTTAAAGATTCAAAAGATTATACATATGTATATATCTAATTATTTTTTTTATTTAAATAACAAAGTAGTATTTTTTACATTCTGGTTGCCAAAACCACGACCTAGGAATTAATATCATGCCTTTCTATTTTACTTCTTAAATTACCCTCTTTAATACCACTAATCAAGGATAAGGACACCTCAAAACAGGACAACACTACATATAACTTCGCCTTTACCTCTCTATATCTATATCTATTTTTTTCAGCTTCACGCTGTTTCACGCATATAGCAGGGTAGGCAGAGGGAAATTAGTGTTAAGACACTCCGTGAACCACTTTACGTCAGATTTTCGAGGCTTATTTCCTCTCTGCCTACCATGCTAAATGCCTACCGCAGTAAAGTTAAAAAAATGTCCTAGGCTACCGATTTACTGACGAACTGATGAGAGGCAGAGGAGATGATGTCGTAAAGACACGCCGTTCTGCGCTTCGTATAATTCTCTACATTGTGTGACGCAGGGTGGCGAGGTTAAACGCTGTATTTTATCAGGATCAGGTTTTATAACGAAATAATTGTAGTTCGTAACTTCGTTTACAAGGACAAAACAGTAAATTGGATTTTTTTCGTAAGAATTTCTGGAAATCCTCTTAGTGCTCCCCTACACTCTCTAAGGAACCTACATGACAGATTTCAGCGTTCTACGCGGCAGACTCTGCAGTTTCTGTTAGTTGTCTGTCAGTCAATCAGTAACAAAAGAGTTTTTAAATATAAAATCTACTTTAGCTCTATACATGACGCTAAACACGTCTTTTACTCACTAATATCTGAATAAACTAAACCTTTTTTTACTTAATTAAGAGTCCTTCGCAGTACACACTCGTTTCATAAATTTTTTATCTATCTTTTCTTTTTTTTTATTCAGTTCTATACGAGGCAATGAGTTTTTATGAGCTGATTTAAAAGTTTACTAGTACTGTCTGTATTTGGAAATGTTAATTAATAATTATTTCATATCAATTCTTCTTTATTGTTTTACATTTTTATTATTTTTACTTATACATGGTTCACAGCTTCATAAAATTTTACTTTGTTTTTTTATAAAATGATAATTCAGAATTGGATCCTGCAAGTTAATTTATAAGAAATTGACAGCATCGTGAAGCAGCAGCACGCAAGTCTGACAGTAAACACAATGATTGTGGGGTTGATTTCCGAAGTAAGAATTATCTTCATTTAGGTTCTTGGTTTGGTAACAAGACAAAGGGCGGCGTTGAATTGGACCGTTCAATATGCTATGTCTTGAGAATTGGGCGGTAAATGGGAAACGGAGTCTCTTAATACTGGGGCCCATCTGCCTACCCCGCCATATACGGGATACAGCGGGAACCTAAAGAAAACATATAAACATTTTTAAATAAACAAAGCAGCATTGGGTTCCATAATTCTACTATTCTAAAATATCAAGAGATCAAGTGATATGTCACGTTGCCTTGAACAAACTTGCAATTACCATAAAATAAAATAAAAACTTTAAAAGTCTTCATATCTTTTCTTTTGGTTTAATTCTAACCATTTTTTTTCCAAATTTAATACAAAAACGATAACCCACTTTTTAAAACGTATATTTATAACACAATAAAAGATAGTTTCAAACTGTTATCTGATTAATCGAAACGAGAATGTGGCAAGTATGCGTGGAATCCTGCTGACATTCAAAATCTATATCACTAAAAAAGTCCACACGATGACATTTAGACTGTCCATTTAACTATATTCATGTACTTGTACATACATACATACACACATACATATAAGCAATTAGCTCTTACATGTGGCTTGGCTTTCGCGGTCAAATGGAAAAACACTTCGGTATTTCCACCCCAGGTTGTTGTTTCGGTATTTCCACCCCTATAATTTTCCATTATAGATGGGCTATCCAACATTAAAAAAAATCAAATCGAATCAGAATCCTTGCGTGACCCAGGAGAACACGTGTACGACTGTAAACACGACAGATTGTGGGTTCGAGTCCCACTCGGGGGAATGAAATGTTTAATATATTAATTCCCTCGCAGTCATAACAAGGCAAATCGCGGCGTTAAGTTCCGCCATTCTACACACAATGAAGACTTCTTTTTTGGAGCGGACGGACGGTCTTATCTATGTGAGGGATACAGCGTAAAGCCAAAAAAAAATCGAATTAGTATTTTATGTTATTGTAGCGTTCAACCAACAAACTCTATAGCCCTACAATATTAAGTATATACCGATACATATATGTATGTGAGTACTGTTGTCTGTCCATATTTTAAGTAATAACTATAAAGGTTAATAACTTTAATAATACTGAATCAGGCTATTTTCATTATCTGTACAATAAAAGTAGGGAAATTGTTTTATGTGAGTGATTTATCGTATTCTGTTGTGGAGGGTTCTGTATTTTAGTTTCAAGTTTTTTTTTTCGACGAAAAATATAAAATTTTCATTTAAATACCAGCAACTGTGTTCGTCAGCCGTTCGTCGAGTGGACGCATTTAAATAAGTGCACTTTATTACTCAAGAATGGGATAACACTTTAATTGGAGTACTTTCCTGAGCATTGAATTGAGCAGTAATCTGACAACGGAGTGTCTTAACACTATACACACTATAAAAATCTCTAATACATACACATATAATACATACATACATTATAAAATTAGGTAATTTCAATTATTTTAGTTTATGGATAAAAATTATATCTTAGCCAGAAACATACCAAAAGAAAGACAACTAAGTTGTTTCGATATAATGGTAAAATTATTAATAATTTTAAACCTCTGACACAAAAAGCTCTATAAAATTAAATAAACAACTATAAAAGAGCTGGCAATCTTCTGAAAATATTTTGTGGCAAAGAACACTTTCGATCAAAAAAATTAAATCAAATTCGGTTCATTCGTTTGGGAGCTACGATGCCACAGCAGGACATACGCCCATGAACAGGCATGAAAAAAAATGTGANCGACGAAAAATATAAAATTTTCATTTAAATACCAGCAACTGTGTTCGTCAGCCGTTCGTCGAGTGGACGCATTTAAATAAGTGCACTTTATTACTCAAGAATGGGATAACACTTTAATTGGAGTACTTTCCTGAGCATTGAATTGAGCAGTAATCTGACAACGGAGTGTCTTAACACTATACACACTATAAACAACTCTAATACATATTTATATACCTACATTATAAAATTAGGTAATTTCAATTCTTTTAGTTTATAGAATATCTTAGCTAGAAATATACCAAAAGAAATACAACTAAGTTGTTTCGATATAATCGAAAAACCTCTGACACAAAAAGCTCTATAAAATTAAATATTTTATTGAATAGGCAAAGAACACCTTCGATTAAGTCACCTTTCAATCAAAAAAATTAAATCAAATTCGGTTCATTCGTTTGGGAGCTACGATGCCACAGAAAGACATACGCCTATTAACAGGCATGAAAAAAAATGCGAATATTTTTTCATCTTCAGTCAACCCTCAAAATTTGCCATGTACGAAGTGATAAGGAACCCATTATCATAACATATAACTTTGTCCCCACTTTGAGTCTACTCTGACAATATTTGTGGATATTGGAGCCTAATATTTTATGTAACAACTAGAGTAGATTCAAGTTCAATAAAAATAAAGACCACTCGCATTTTAATGCTTCCACTCTGGTAAATGAAAAGCCTGGCGTCAACATGCAAATTTCAAATTCTGACAACGCCGAGAATAGAGTGTCACAACACTAGGTAGTATAGTAGAGGGAACTCTACCTACACTACTATACGAGAAAAAAGAAACCGCCAAAGATGCGCAAGTTCTAGTCCCATTCCGATCAAATTTTATTACGAAAAATATTTTTCTATCCTTAGTGCAGAATGACACTTCAGGAAACGAAAAAATATCGTTAAATCGCTTTTGAAACGATAATGCAAAACTCCTTATCTATCAAATATTTAATTACATTACAATTCGAGTACTAAAACGTGTATTTAATGGCGCCAGCGTGACGCAACCGAAACCACAATCAAATAAGCAAGTCGGTCTGTAACCAAAGTAGTCTAACTTCTAAATAAGGACATTATGAAATTCGATATTTGGATATAATTTTAAATAAAATATTTATTGGTAAATGTGTTATCGATATGGATCTCGAGTTCAAATTTCAATGGAAGGATTGTTTATACATATTTAAAATATACACAAGTGTTAAAAAAAAATAATTATTATTTATAGACAGTCATGGCGCAAAGCCTGACTATTAATGTATAGGTTATGGGTTCGATTCCCACTCGGGGGAATAAAATATTGTAATACTTTTACCAGCATAACTGAGTAGACATGTGAGACAATCTGTTAAGACAGTTCTTTCCCCGTTTTCGTCTAATATTTGAGACATTAGGAGTTAAGAGGCATAATCTAACGGCGCACTTCGTCTACCAGGGAAATGAAAATAGTTAAAATATAAACATTTCCTCGAATGAGAATCCAATCAATAATCATCACGTTTACAGTTGGACGATATTCCACTGTGCCATTCGGAGAAACGAATAATTTAATATTTTATTTTTTTCACTGTAAGCGCGGCGTTAACTTCCGCCAACTCAACATACAATGTCTAGAATTTCGGCGGAAATTGAAGAACAGAGTGTTTTAATATAATGTAAGAAACATTATCTCATCTCGCCTAACGTGCGAGATACAGTATGAGGCTAAAAAAAATAAGAAATAGGTAAAAAGCGATTCACATAAAATATTTAAAAAAAACAACACGTTACGCCACTTTACATTGACACCTCTCTATATGGCATCAATTGAAAAATCGCGCTTCCTGCATCCATCCCGCCTTCGTCGATGACGTTGACGTTTTACTTTTTTTTTTTTAATAATAAATAATAAAAGGTATTAAGAAATCCAGTATTCAGCTTATATTATAGGACAGAATATAAAAACGGTATGCGAGATGAGAGCAATCAGTATCCTTCGCGACATCACAATGAGAGTTCTGGTTAGTTACAGCTTGATTTTTTTGAAGTATTTTTTTTGACATAAGTGTCTTTTGTTTTGTGTTGACAGGTGACGTTTGGTATTTTTTTGGTGATATATATATTTTTTAATATTAAAATTTGATATGGATTCTAATTCTATTCTAATTTTAAATTAAATAACAAAATTAATTACGTTCATACTAATATTTTTTTAACTAGCTCTTGCACGTGGTCTGTCTTATTTATTTATTAAGATTATTATCTTATTTTCCAAGGAAACTTTCGACATTTATTTATGTAATAAAATGGCTTTCGACTTATGCATAATATATATAAAAAATACTTTTCATAGCAAAAATAAAAAAATAGAAAAAGAGATTAACTTATTTTTTTATATCTTGTATTAGCGGTGTTGGTAATCACTGTACTTGTTTTAGCATCATGCTCTATCCCACAGGGATGGCAGTAGGCACCTACTAATATTCGAGACATTTCGTGTTGAGTGGCGGAACTCAACGCCGCGCTTTATATTGTTATCAGTTCAGTAATTTATTACTAATTTTATATATAGAGGATAATTACTATTTTGTCTAACCTCATCATGGAAATGTCTATAGGTAGCTCTATCTACTTCCATTATTAACTGATCGACAGATGACGCTGAGACGAATGTAAAAATTTTTTTTTCGCAAATCTTACGGGAATCAGGAAAAAGGGAACGAAAAAAGAGATGTTAAGTTTTTTATTTTATTGTAGCTTCACGCTGTATTCCCCAAATTACAGGGAGCCTAGTGTTAGGATACTTCGTTCCCCACTTTTTACCGTTCGAAGCATTGCGTGTTGAGTAGCGGAACTCAATACCGCGCTTTGTCTTTTCACCAGAGCGAAAAAATGAAAATATTCAATATTTTACTTCCCGAGCGAGAATCGAACCTAAAACCGTCGCGTCTACGTAGTGTAAGGCATGTAAGCTTGCGGCTGTAAACGCAACAGATTATGGGTTCGATTGCCACTCGAGTAAATTCAATATTTAATATTTTCATTTTGCTCGCCTCGCCTTTAATCTATTAATTTTCCTAAATCAACGCATACAAAGTTGCGGTCAACGACTAGTACATAATAGTCTCATTCATTATTAAAATAGATCAAGCTCTCCTTGATTTCTAATAACGTCTATTAAATATGAATTTATATATTACAATATTGCATAATTTCAGTATTGTTGCTTAGCGCATGTAGGTGTAGCAATTCACTTCCCTGATTAATAACAATGTCAAGAGCAAAAGGATTTTAGGATTGCGATAATTGTGGGTTCGATTCCATTCGGGGAAACTATTTTTATTTCTTCACTCTGGTATACGAACAAATAGTAAATCTTTCGAATGCGTTGAATTTATTTTTCTGTGCGCGATCGGGACTATCGACCTAGATTAGATGGTAATTTTAGATTCATATCCTCATGTGTTCCTGAGAAAATAGTTTAATGAACAGACGGAAAGACGCAGAAGTGATCTTATAATATATGAAATACGGAACCCCAGAAAACAAACCTAATAGTTTATAATTTTGTCAAAAGTTAAGGTACGGAACCCTAAAATATTCGGTTTTCTACATGTTTTTTTGTTTTTATAGCGAGCGAAGCTAGTGTTTTTCTATTAGCGAGTCTGTTGTGCAAAGCGAATAAAGAGTGAAGCTTAATTTCAATATAATAGACAACTACATCTATAAGATGTAGTGTCTCTATACTCTATAGTAAGAAATAGAATGGTTCTATATACATATTTTTCGAATGTTATTTTCTATATATTATATATACTGTGAAAAGTATTTTATTAAATTTATTTTTTTAAAATATACACTAAATATCATCTAGATCTTACAAACAGATGAATAATTACGCCTTAGCCTTCGCATATTCATTGAATACATTATAATTGCAAATCTGTGTGCCAGTGATAAGTTGACATTACTTCTTACTTGTTCGTCAAACTAGTATTATATGGCATTCCTACATGATTATTCGATAAAGAAAATGCATAATAAATAGTTATATACTCATATGTCTACTTCTATACTAATAGTAATATTAATTGATCGATGTGTTTGATTGGTTGAACGCACTAATCTCCGGAACTGGTTTGTATTGAGAATTTCCTTTTGTGTTGGATAGTACATTTCACGAGGAAGAAAAATCTAGTATGGCAAGAAAGCCTTGTGTGTATTTATTTAAGTGTCTTTAGTGACACATCTCTCTTTTTTTCTCTACTTCCGATTTGGTTACTTGGTGCGAACATAACGTAATTGCATTTTTTCAAACTCTCAATTTTCGCTATGTGCGGCATACAGCATCAAGCTTTCTTTTTTTTGCTTAATGCCTTTTGGGGGAAATTTATTATTTTATTTATCCTTTCATTTGAAACGAACTGGGGCGTTATGTCCGCTCAACACCCAATGTCTCGCGTTAAACTGGAAATCGGAGAGCGGAGAGTCCCAAAACTAATTCTTCTCAGATTTTTCTGATACATCGGTGTATACAGTGGAATAGGAACCCGCAACCGCCACTTTTACAACACCGCGACGGTCTTTGTATTACATTAATATTCATCATAATTTTGAATTATGTGAATGAGATTTTCTTTACAAATAATTACTATAAGAAACCCCATATCAGTTTCATGTCAACATTCATTCAAGCCATAAAAATACTTCACAAATAACTACTAATACTGTTATAAATAAAGTAAGGTTTTTTAATATTAATCTAAAAAGCTATTTCAAGAATCTATAATTATGGAAATATTAATTTTTATCCACCTCCAAAAACAATCTTGGCTGGGAAATAACACAAAAAAGTTCCAAAAAATATCTTTACGTCGTGATCGCTGTTGTTTTTTTTAAAATTTCACGCTGTATCCCGCAAGCAGGATAGACAAAGGAACCTAGTGGTATTCAGAAGGTCGGCCACTTCGTCCCTACACACCATCTAATTTTTAAAACTGCACATTAAGTGGCCGTACTCAACCCCGTTGAGTTATCTTGTTACCTTAGCTCTTATAGTAGTAATTCCTTTAAATTAAGATAACTTATTGCCTCGAGTGAGAATCAAAGTGACAACCGCGATGTTCACAGTCACATGTTAAGCCGCTGTGCCACGACGACCTCTCAATTTTTTCCAATTATTTTTTTTCCATATGCCAAACAAAAAAACAAACCATCGCGACGTCGTTGTTAATAGGATAATTTCGTTTAATTTTTTTATCGTCAAACTAAGAGTAATAACACTTTTTGCTATTGTCAATTCCGCATTGCTCTAAAGCCGTACGTTATATGATCGACAAATAAGATCAAGGTCAATATGACTTTTCCCTATATGAATATTAAATACAGGTATAAAGAAAAGCAAAACTTTCGTGGCGTGGTCGTGAAGCAGCACAGGGTCCGATTGTAAGCGCGTTGGTCGTGGGTTCAATTTAAAAATTTCACATTTACTTGCCAATCTAGTGAGTTATTGGTAAATCTTAATGGTTTACCTACTTAATAATAAAACAAGTAATTTTTACTCAGGGGTAGGAATTATTTTAATTTTCTGAAAAGATAAAGCGCATAATGTTTCAAAAATTGGGCAGTGCTAGGGGAACGGATTGTCTCTCTGCCTTTTACGTTTATTATTACAGTGAAGTCAAAAGGATAGACTTATAGTCCTACTATAAGATAAAACAATTATTTGAATGAAAAGCTGACTTTGTATAAAAATTATTTATTATTATTCTAATAGATAAAAATATATTTTATCAGAGAAGTTTGTACGGTTAGCGTATTTGCTAATATTAATTCTGGATTTTTTATATGTATTTAAAAGATTCGTATGTAATGTCCGAAAACTATTCTAAATATCGAATATCACGAAATTTGTAAGTAGAATACTTCGGGAAATATAATCAAATATGATAGTTCTTTATTTTTAATATATTAAAGTATTAAAGACTAAGAAAGATACATTTTTTTTAAATAACATGTAATAATATAAGGGCTGTCGTTGCGCATTGTGCACTTTAATGCAACGGTTGTGGGTTCGATCCCATTCGGGAAATCAAAAGTTTTAATATTTTAATTTATTTGTTCTGGTAACCAGGCAAAGCGCAGCGTTAAGTTCCGCCATCCAACAAGCAATGCCATAAGAATTCGGCGGGAAGTGAGGAACGAAAGTATCTTAATGGGAACGGAGCAATTACAGATTGAGCCATTTTTCTTAGCATTTAATTGTCTGATATTTAAATTATTCTTAATACTGGAGCCTAATAATCATAATTCATTCATTATAATTATATTCAACATTTTTTTTACTTGGCTAGGGTTTTTTATTTCTATCTATTTCAGGTAGCACGTAGGTACTATTAAGTAGCAATCGTTAATAGACTGGCCTTGTAAGTCGTGATCTACCATCAAAGATCATTGAACTGATAGAGGAATATTTTATTTATATATTTTTGTTCTATAAAGACATATATTCGATGGTAAAGCTGATTTTAATTTTGATAGTAGTAAGTTCAAATTTAGGATCTTTTTGTGTCATCAGAGAGGCACTAAAATTCACCAATTTAATTCATATAACTTATAATCACTAATTTCGCATAGCTATCTTTGAGAGTTGATAATTTTTTCCTTTTCAGATTGTATCCGCCCTCTTCGCTTGTGTGGCAGCGGCACCCGCGCCCTCACTGTTGGCACCACTACCACTGCCTTTCGCCGCAGTGGCCATTCCTCGTCTTGTCGTAGTACCAACTATACCACCTGGTGACATCCAAGCTGCTGCTATTGATGCTCAGGTACTTATAGAACCTTCCCATATTTTAAAGGGATGTTTGAATCCGTTAAGAATGAGTATTTGTTCTAGTTTAGTAGTTTCTTATGGTTTAGTTTAATATGATCCAAAAATCAACAGGTAAAAATCGCAGACCAAGCTCAATTACTCGCTGACCAAGCTCGTGAATTGGCTGAACAAGCTGCCGAAAACCAAAATGAAGGTGTAGTTGAATCAAAGAATTTAGTCGAGGCCAAATCTGAGGAAGCCTTTTGGGCCGCAGAAGAGAAGAAATGGCAAGCACTCAACGAAGCTCAAATCGCTGAAGCTAGAAATGCTGCTTTGTTAGCTGGAAATGCCGAAGCATTAGTCAAATCTGATGCTGCTATTGTTCCTGGAATTAAGTCAGACTCTGAATCAGGAGTCGCAGTAGAATCTGCATCAGCTGCTGAAGCTAAACCAGAAGCAGCTGTAAAAAGCGAAGCTATTTCCGAAGTTAAAGATGAAAAGGAGGCTATTGTAAAATCGGCTGAGGAAAAACCCGCCGAAAGTGAAAGTGAAAAGAAGGAAGATTCACTTGCTAGTGCCAAATCTGCACTCGCCGATGCTCTTAAGGCACAAAATTTGGCTATCCAAGCATACAATTCAGCCATTCTCCCACCTGGTGTAGCTGTAGCTGGAGTGCCTGCTGGTCTGGCGGTGGTACCAGCAGCGGCCATCGGTTACCACTCGGTAGCACCTTTCTCCTACCAAGCAGCTTACAGATCATTCCCAATTCATATATAGTCTAACTGTCGCTAAGCAACTGTGGCAAGGCAACTCGACTATAGTTGTAATAAAAATTATTTAAGAATATATGGAGTATTTTTTAAAATTCATATTTGCATATTAGTACGTATAATCACATTTAATTAAAAATAGGACAATAATTCCGATTGTAGGTTTCAAACACAAAAAAAACCTAAATAAGTACCTTAGAATAATATATATTTAGAGCTATTAGAACATTAAAAAAACAAATTAATTTGGCAGAACTTTAAAAACTTAGAAGGATAAAACGTACCCACGGAGTAAGAAATCTTAAAAAGCTTTTATATTTATAATTAAAAATGGTTAAAAATAACAAATTAAACGTACGATAGCAGTAAAAATTAATAATGCAATTAAACGATAACAATTCATTTTGCACTAAATGGATATTAGTACCAGTTTCCTATTGCAATTTGTCATGTTACAGTTATAATTTAATCGGTCATAACAGCTTTTGTTTCTTTGGTAGGCCGTAGTGGTATAGCGGTACTATGTTTAAATGTAATTACGACAGTTGCGGCTTCGATTTCCGATTGGGGGAATGATTATTTCATTTTCCCGTTTTGGCAAGAAGACAAACCGTAGCGTTGTCTGATAATTCAACACGTAATATCACGTATTCGGGAAGAAAGTAGCCAACGGAGTGTCTTAACACTAGATTCTCAATCTTCTTCTTCTTCTTCTTCCTGGCATTTATTCCGGCTATTACCAAGGTCTGCCTTCCTCCTCAACCTACTCCACTTTGCACGATCTTTTGCGTCCTCGGTGGTTAGACCATAGATTCTTAATAATTGACCAAAATAAGTAATATTATATATAGAATAGACAATACTTTATTTCACACAAATAAAAAAACAAATATCACGGCAACCAAAAATAATGTTATTTATTCCTAGAAAAAAACTTCATACTATTTTTTATAAAACATACTTGAAATAATGTTGTCGTTAATGGCCATAACCAGATGTTTACATTTACGCGTTATTCTAGCGCCTTCTTAGACTTTGATTTATATTTCTATCTAGGTACAATTTGTAAGCACTAACCACAAATTGAGGTCAGACGTGCGGCAAAGGCATATACGTACTGTAGGCGCGACACGTAGCGGGTTCGATTCCTCCTAGTCGAGGAAAGGAAATATTTAATGTTTTCATGCCCTTGCACTAGAAACAAGGCAAAGAACGGTGTTGAATTCTGCCATGTAGCACACAATGCCTCCAGAATTTGGCGGAAGGTGGGGAACGGAAGTGGTTTTATAATTTCTTATTTTGAACTAAATTAATTGAGTTTGACTTAGAACCAACACTTCTTAGAGCTCGAGTCTTCTTTCTTACTGTCTAACCGAAAGTCAAATAAAGCTTTACGTCATTACCTTAAACGTTAAAATTTATAAATAACTAACTATACGCTTCTCTCCACATATGACAGGATAGGCAGAGATAACCTACAGTTAAACCTACTACCGTTCCGTTTACACTTCGACGTTGCGCGACTGGGCCACAACGACTTTCTACAAATGCACAGATAAGGAAATTTAAAAAAAATACTCAATTTAACTAAAAAAAAAGGAATGAACTAAATGAACAAATAAAACAACCATAAGATTCACTTTCTACCGCCAACAATTCGTGGCACGTACAAATGTGGGTGACCGGGACAATGTGGCAAGAAGGCATGCGACGAATCCTTGCTATAAATTCATAATTTCCTAATCTTGCGTTGGCTTCGATCAGATATTATGTGGGTATTTCGCACTTAAATCAGATTACAGTACGGCCAACGAGTTGTGGCTGCCCTAAAGTTAAGATTTCTTAACTATAACGTATTCATGACTCAGGACGAAAATAATTAAAAGTAAGTATAACCGTCTATCGTATTGGGCACGACGATAGATTTCATATATCTTTGTACTTATTTCTTTAGTAAATATAGGAAAGATATATGAAATAATGTAATGTAGATGCATGCCACCGCTTGTTATAAAGCAGATCTTTAAAAGTTAAATCGTAAAGACCACATAAAGAAAGCACTACCAAAAAATACAAAAACGGAACAAACAGACAAACACACAATTCACGTGCAAGAGTGAAGGTTTCCTCGCACCACATAGCGCACGAGGGCATCGTATAAATATGTAATTAAAATAATGTATTAATTATGAACGCTCATGGAATGTCCTGAGCGCGTTTCCATTGTTGTAGAAAGAAAATGTCGTGACGGTTTTCTATAATTAAAATAATAATAATGTAACTTATCAATGTTTACGTAGGCTTAAAAAACACGTTAAAAACCAAAATGCCAAATTCAAATATAATATTTAAATTCCACATTTTTTTATCTTGCCAATTGAATCCTATGGCTTTGCAAAAAACTACCATTATTTATTAATATTTTAGCAAAATTACTGATTGTAAGATTTGCTCGCACATTTAGAATTTAAAAAACATTAAAATATCCTTCACATCTAGGCCGTCGTGATGCAGTGGAACAGCTTCTGTCGGTAGCAATGTAGTGCGTAAAGTCGGCGGTTCGTTTTGTGATGTCTTAACACCCTAGTATGTGTTTCAGAAAACAAAAAAACAGAATTAAATGAATAGATCGGGCCTGTACTATCCTGCAGTGCGGGGAAAACTTGAAGCTGCTTTTTCATATTGAAAACAAATTCAATACCTTTACTCAATATATCGCTACTCAAAGTTTTTTCAGCTTCACGCTGTATCCCGCACATTGCAGGTTAGTCAAAGGGAACCCATTGTTAAGACGCTCCGTTCACATTAAGACACTTCCTTTCACCCACTTTCCGTCGAATTCTCATTGCGTGTTGAACTCAACGTCGCGCTTTACCTATTTACCAGAGCGAGGAAATGAAAATATTATCTACTTCAATCCCACGAGTGGGAATAGAACCCACAACCGTCGCTTTACGATCACGTCACCCCTGCGCCACGACGAAGGCCTCGTAAAAACATTTATAAGTAATATTATTAAATGAACCATTAAACCAACAGATATAAATAAAATAATCAAGTTAAATACACTTATCAATATCAGAATGGACATAAACTCGCTTTAACTTAATGCAAAGGTCGCAAACGAAATTTTCTGATGAAATACTTGGAGCTCGTTGCGAGGATTGTGGGCGCGGTAATTGTTCTATATACCTATATACATGCATACTACTTTTACTATACTATTTTGAGCAAATGTAATGAACATTTTGTAATATATTATAAATTATTGTTGTGCAATGAGATTTGCCTTTCAAAACTTATTGGTTATGGGTTCAAAGCCAGTTGGGGGCATCAAATGAAGTAGTCATTTCAATGCAAAAAATAGGACAAACTGCAGCGTTAAACTCCACTTTTAGACATTTTTCTTATAGCATAGCTGCATCCCGCACATAGCAGGGTAGGCAGAGGAAACCGAGTAACCTAGTGTGAAGAGGCATTGTGGCGTAACTCAACTTCGCGCTTGTGCCCCTGTGCTATGACTGGTGTCAACACACAAAATATGTGGCAAGAGAAGAACGTAGTGCCTCAATACACAGTTCTTCCTGCATGCCCGGCTAAATAAAATAACGATTTTATTTTTCACATCTTTTTGTATGACAGCGGTACAGACGGCGGACAGAAAAACTAGATAAAGATGTTCCTTTTTCGTCCAATTTTTACGACATTGAGAATTAAGCGGTGGAACTTAACGCTGTGCTTTGTACTAGATACGTTAAAAATCCCACATACGACACTGTTATTTTTACCCACAGAAAACAAGAACTTTAAAAATCGGTGTATGTAATATGTAAGTAATAAACATATCCATACATAATTACATATGTATAGACAAAACCTTGCTCAGGTTTTTCATATTTAAATAGACGACAAACTGGGCGTGGCTTCCTACTCGCTGCATTACCGAGCAATATGTTAGAATTAAATCAATATTAAATATTCTCACTTTATAAAAGCGATATAAAATTATATATAATTTATGATAAATTGCTTGGAAAATTGAATGTGGTTACTGCTTAGTTTATAAGAATATTTATGAGGTGATTATAGACCAGTGGTTGACATTATATTTTAGGAGATTGTAGACTATGGTGTTAATGGCATCTGACTGTAAGCACGGTGGTTGTTGGTTCGATATCCATTTGGAGAAATTATATTATCTACTTTTCCCTGATTAGATCTATCTATTCCTTATCTGATAGTAAACACGGAGTATGTTGACCTCAATATTCTATCATCCCCTCCCCCTAGGGGGAGTGCGCGGCGTTAAGTTTCACCACGTCGTAATACTATGATTCCTCTGGCAGTAGGCATATAGCAGGGAACTGCTATGCGGGATACAGCGTGAAACTACAAAAACTCTATCACTGCACCATATCGGGCTGTAATTACATTATAATATATGCCTTAACTTAACAAGAAACGACAAGGAGCTTTCTTATATGACTTTTTTCCTTTTAAGATAAACAGAATGTAGTCGGAATGTATTGGAATCATTGTAAGTGATTAATAAAAATTCCCTCTAAATAAGTCTATTTAGTTTAGTATAATAGTTGAGTTATGTCAGTTATGTCAGTAACATATGTTTTTTTTTTATTGATATTGTCGGCACGTGGATAATGTAAAATATGTACTTTTGGGTTCAAAGATGATGGAGCAAAATAATTATATTACAAATTAGATATTTTTTAGCTTCACGCTGTATTCTGCATATAGCAGGGAACGCAAAGGGAATCTAGTGTTAAGAGACTCCGTTCCCCACTTTCTGTCGAATTTTTGAAGCTTTACGTGTTGAGTGGCGGAACTCAACGCCGCTCTTTGCCTCTGTCCCAGATCGAAGGAATTAAAATATTAATTAATAATTCAATGATGGGTATCGAACCTACAACCGTCGTGTTTAACATCGCGCTTTATCTACCAGAGCGTATGTCAATAAAATATGACATACTGTTTCGTGTATACAATAAATTTAAAGAAGAGAGAAAAACAAACCTTGCGTAATAACAGGAAATCTTACCTGAAATAGATAAAAAAAAACAATCAATTAGAGAGAAAAATAGATTAAAATATGTATCCCGTAAAGCTAAAACAATACTAGTGTTCCGTCCGCGGTTTGTATGTAGGTATATGTATGGCAAATTGGGTGAAAAATAAGGAAAGGACTTTCCGTCCAATTTTCCATATATTGCGCGTTAATTGACGGAATTCAACGCCGCGCTTTGTCTTGATTAAGATAAAAATAATGAATTTCCTCAAGTGGGAATCGAACCAACGACCGTCGCGTTTACAGCCTGACCGTCGGATTTACAACCTGACGCTATGCTATTGAACCAATAAGGTCTCTAGAGTGTTATAAAAAAGAAACTAATTTCCAAATCATTTGTTATTTACTCCAGCTCAACAGTCAACACCTTGAGTAATAATTGATTTTTTTTCTTTTTCAATTACATGTATGTACTCGTGTATATTAGATTATTACATGTTCAATTCGAAGGTTTATTTTTGTATAACTTTCCGCCCAGTCATTTTCAATGTTTGTAAGTAAAAAAAGGTTTTAATAAACTAAATGGTTAAAAGAAAGACTAAAAAAAACATGCTGTTATCGTTCTACGAGCCCAAACTGGAGGGACGTACTACTCGTAGTAACCTGTAGAGAGTTTTACTTTTCAGGTCATCCTTGTAAGCCGGACTCTGCTGAGACACTAAGAATTTCTTCGTCGGCGTCGGTTCCTCAGCTCGTTTCCGTGTCATCGATAATTGTTTAAATTTGGGATTATCCACAAATTGTGACAAAAAAATCTCCAGGTCTGATTTCGAGATTTTCTTTTAGAATGTCGACTTCGTTCTTTATTTGCTCGTCGGTTAACATACTCGACACCCAACGAGCGGAGACCTTTCTTTTATGCCCAATACCAATACCCAATTCGTTTGCAAGGACCCTTTGAATACACTCATATGAGATCCCTGTGATCTCCCCGACATGCCTGATAGCCACTCTTCGATCTGCCAATCCAATTTCTTAATATTTTTAACTTCAGTAAGGGGATGTGGATGGATGCATCCTGATGAGGATACAATTATTACAAGTGGTTCAAATTCATATTCTTAGATTTTATTACATAGTTTATTAAAGCTCGACGTAAAAAAGACGGTGTAACTAGCGGAATTTAAGCAATATACAGACGAACGTATGTACGCAATAAGTATGTAATTACACTATATAAAGTCCGGTACTAGTTTTCACAGTGAACTATAATAGCATGAGGAAACGAAAGTGGATAAGTAAGTATATCAAAAGGATAAATGCCATTTAATCATCTGCTCAAGGATAACTTCTATCCAGGTGGCTTTTTTTTTGAGAAGCAATTTATGTAGCTCTATCATTCTGTGAAACGGAAAGTCAAGGTGTTGAAACACCTTGAGTTTTGTTAAGTTTTTTTATTTCACGCTCTATCGCGCATACGCGCATACCAGGGTAGGCAGAGTTAGTGTTAAGACACTCCGTTACCTACGTACCGCTCGATTTTCGAGGCATTACATATAGAGTGGCTGAACTCAACGCCGCGCTTCTTACCAGAGTAAGGAAAATGAAAATAATTAATCTCTCTGAGTGGGAGTCAAACCTACAACCGACGCGTTCATAGTGAGACGCTGTGCCGCTGGGCCACGACCACTTCTATCACAAATTCATCCATAAAGTAAATAAAATAACAAATCTAATGTTATTACCTACTATATCTTCTAAATATATAAAATCGAAAGGTCACTCACACATCACGAAATCTCAGAAACTACATGTGCTAGGAATCTGAAATTTTTGTATAGGAGTTATTTATAGGACGTAAGTGCTCGCTAAGACGGGAATTTGCAATATTCGACTTCTAAGGGGTTGTTTTTGGGGTTGAAAGTTTGTATGAAACTTCGTTACTACAAATGCTAGGAGTCTCAAATTTTGCATGGACTTCACTTATAGGACGGAGGTACTCATGGAGACAGAAATTAATAATAACGTAGTTGACGCAGGCGAAGCCGCGGGCGGGCCGCTAGTACGAATATAATATTCATAAATTCGATAGCTTAACCAACAGATTTGATACGTGTCAATACATACGAGGTTATCTGTGATTGTAAGCGGTGCAGAAATTATATTCATGTATAAATAATTAAAGCGATGGAGGTAGCCGCTTCGATTTCCGGAATATTTGCGGTTGCGATAAATAACAATATAACAATTCACAGATTTTTTTATGATCGTTAAAGATTGAATTCAATTCAATTAATTTCAATGGTGTGTCCGTTTCAAAAAAATATTGTACTCTGTATCCCGTACGTAACCGGTTATACATGAAACATAGAGTTAGTACACTCCGCCCCCACTGTTCACAACATTTTTAAGACATTGCCTGTCGAGTGGCGGAAATCAAAGGCGCACTTTGTCTTGTAACTGGAGCGAGGACTTAAAGTAGGTGTTGAGATATCGGTATCCACGAATTTTTGAGGGGGGGAATATAGGTACCCAAATGACAACAATTAAAAACTGTTGATTTTTTTTAACAAATATTATGCAGTTTAAATTTATATTAACACCTTATTGACACTTAACAACACGCAATGTCTCCAGAATTCGGCAGAAAGTGGGGGAACGGAGTGTCTTAACACTTGGTTCCCTCTGCCTACCTGTGCTGTGTGCGGGATACAGCGTGAAGCTGATTTTAATTTACATTAAACATTGTAATAGGTTTTCTATACTGTCCTTATTTGTCTATCGGTAAGCAGTTATTAATTTTACAATATGAGCAGGTAGTTAGTTATAGATTATAATTCATATATGTCACTAGGCAGCTAGTTGACTTGCTATTTCTAGGTAAACTTGGAATTATTAGTTTTTTTTTACTTTTAATTTTATACTTAAATGGTATTTATTGGAGTGGCTTACCTTATTTCCATATTCCAATAAACAAGTATGGATAACGGATATGTACCTACTACAGTTTTAATAGGCGTTTAATTAAAATGTCGAATGGAATGAAAGTATTGGTACCGAAATGAATGGCAAAAACGATCAAAGAAATGAGAGTGAGTGCTAAGAGAGAACAGAGGGAGATCTCGATTGACACTCGAAAATATAATATCGATGATATCTGGCTAAGGGCATGTAAACAGCATGGGAGCCCCCCGTCACGAGGAGGGCATGTATGTGCGAGTTGATGATAGTAGAGGAGAGGAGACAGAGGTATGCCGAGACCGTAGCCTTTGGGGCTCCATACAATATGGCTACCCCAATAGGGATAATGCGTGAAAGACCCCGTGCGTTGAAGACCCTTATTTTTCTTTGTGCACACACCCATTGTTAAACCCGTTGATAATAATAAATAATAAAATAAAAACCCTCCTCTTTCTTGCAAAAAATAACAATTTTACATTACACTTAGTCCTAACTATCAAACTAATGTGTTATTTTTTCTTCTCTGGCAAAGGGGTTCTTGGAGACCAATCTCAAAAACGAACTAAATCGAATTGGCATATTTGCGACTAAATTAAAAATTTAAATTTCAACTTTCACTGTCAACATTAATTTCGAAAGCTTTATTTATTTTAACAAGAACCGGAATAAATTATTACATATCACTGTAAATATACTGATTTTTTTAATATATTTAAGAAAGTCAAGATTAAATAAATTTTCAAACATTAAATTCTATCTCCACGGTAATAGCTGGGTAGGCAGAAGAAACCTAGTGTTAAATCATTCCGTTCACATTGAGACACTTCCGTTCCACATTTTTCGCCTCTAGTTTATCGCCGAATTCTGGAGACATTGCCTGCGGAGTGGCGAAACTGAACACCAATAAAAATGTTAAATATTTTATTTTCCATCGGGAATCGAACCCTGTCTCGAGCCCTGCGCTATGACTGGCGTCAAATCAATATAATTATTATCTACATATGTATTTCAATGTTCAACGTAACACAGCTTGCCCATGAAATATGTACGAGTAGATGTGAAGTAACCGTGTATTTTTTGCCGCAATTTAGATTAATTTGATAATAATATATATTAAATATTTTTTAGTTTCTTATATTAATTACTAGTGTTTATAATATAAGAGACGGGAAAAATTAAAACCAAACACGTAATCTATTTTAAATTTAAATGTAAAAAATAAAGTACTAGTTCCGGAAATAAATATATTACTAAACACATGCGTGAAATCAATAAGTTTTTTTTTACAGAATCACGCTTTATCCTGAAAAGCTATATTAAAAGCCACGGAATGTAAACGCGATGGCCGTAGGTTCGATTTTCACTTTGGGGTGTTATAACTATGTATTTCACGACTATGTAAATGCAAAACGGTGTGTTGAGTTCTGCCACTTAAAACGCATTGAAGAACGGAGTGTCGTAACATTAAATACTCTCTGCCTATAATGCGTATACAAATTAAACTTTTGAAATATCTACACTCAAATAAAGAACCTCACGCAATATTATTTAACTATTTCAAAAATAATAAAAACTTCGAGGCCAATTCCGCTAAAATTCTAGACTAATTTTACCTTTAAATGTAATACATTTGTCTGTTACGTTTTTAATACATTGTAACATAATTACAACTTGTCAAACGAAGGCTTTTAGTTTTAACGATATAGTTATGGATTTATATCATGGAATTTATTTAGATTTACGTTTTTAACATCACACACTGTATTCCGCATTTATAGGAGGGTAGGCAGAGGATACTTACTTTTGAGACACCCCGTTCCTCAAGCACTGCATGATTTTTGAAATATTCTGTATCGAGTAACGAAACTAAACGCCGCGTTTTGTCTTGTTATTAGAGCAAGGAAATTATAGTAATTCATTAAAGTGGTAATAGAACCCATACACCGTCGCATTTACAGTCACAGAGCTGCTGCGCCTCATAAGTCTCAAAATTTCTAAGTAATTAGAATAAGACTGTACGAAAAAAAATTATTCATTGCATAATTTGAGAGATACATAATTTCTAGGCCGTCATTGCGCAATTAGGAAGTGTCTGATTGTAAAAAAAAAAAGCTTTAGCTTCAGACAAATAAAAGCCAGTGTCAATATTCTCCACTTCTTCTTGAAAAACTCGAGTCGTAGCATGTTGAATAGCGAAATTCAAATCAACATATCTCCGAGAGGTGATCGAGCCTCTCATCCTTTGAACGACATTATAGTAAAGAACTAATTACAATTCGATCGAAATTGACAGTGTACTACCTCCCTACTAAGCCCGTTTCATATGAAAAATGTAAAGTTAAAAAAAAATCTGAAATACACTACCAGCACTAAGATATAGAGCACTCGAACATAGCCTACACTTACTCAAGTAAGGTCACTTACATAATAAAATAAAATATATAAATATTTTTGTAATCGATGAAATAATTAAATCTGACACTTTTAAGAGTGTTCACTATATTATATGCAACATATACAGCATGTTTTAACATATATTAAAATATTCAGGACCAAATTCGAACAAACTGAACAAAATTGAATTCTTAATAGAATCGATGAGGCCGCTGTGGACTTCGGTTGGTGAACTTTTGTCTGTAAAAACGACAGTTATTGGTTTGATTCTCATTTAGGGAACAAATTATATTTCCTTGCTTTGGCATAAAAAACAAAGGGCGGCGTTCAGTTCCGCCACTTAACACGCAATGTCACAAAGGGGAACTGAGTGTCTTAACACTATGTTCAATCTGCCTACCCTATTTTATGAAGGACAAAGTATGAAAGTAACAATGAATAAATAAATCAAAATATAGCAAAAGTATTTAAAAACTATAATTTATGTCACAATGTATCAAAATATGCTAATACCTAGTTTAAATTGTTGGTAATTTATATTAATCGAAACTACATTTAACTTAAAGCACCTACAAAATTTATTCAATAGACTAGATCAAATTAATTTATTTTCAATTATTTATATAAAACAAAAAAAAATAGATTAAGATCCAACAACAAAACTAAAAAGACAAAAAAGACAAAAGACTCGACGCCTTAGCGACAATAAAGTGAAATGAAGAAATAAAAAAAAAAGAAACAAAAATACAAAAAAAAAAATACACATGACACTGACATTTCATACAAAACGTCGTTTATGTATTAATAATAATAATAATAACAAGTATGTACATACATATACGTACAGTGTACTTTCAATGGCAACCAGTATAAAAGACGTGGCTGGCAGGAGGACAGCATTCAGTAGCTCACCAGCAGTCTAACAAGAAGTGCAAGATGAGATTTCTGGTAAGATCACCTTATCAGTGATAACGGTTATCATTAAAAGTGATAATGGTTAAATATAAAAAAAATCAGTGCCAAAGTCATAAAATAACAATTTTAAACATCGAGTTTAATATGAGTGTATTTCCAGACTTTTTTAAAAAATAGTTTATTTTTAATAAAAAAAGTTATTTTGAAAAAAAAAAAATAGTTTTAAATTATAAAAATATTTAAAAAAATACGGGATATGCCATTTTTGCACTGATTTTTATACCATCACTACTTTTTGATTTATTATTTATATATTTATTTTTTTATTATTATTTTTTTCATTTATTCGTAATTCCATCTAAATAATATAAATTTCAAGATCTCACATTAATCTTAAGAAAAACCGCGATAATTGAAACGCAACGAATATTTATATTTAAAATAACTTAAAATTTCATATATTCTGCTATTATTAACGCTATGTATTTCTAACATTTACCTTTTAACGGATAGAAGCAGCCGTGGCTGCAATGAAATAGCATTTGAATATAATTGCGATAGTAGTGGGTTCGATGTCCACTCCATCAATGCTAGTAATCGGTAATGTTCCATACTATAATTCAATAAATTTACATTAATTTTAATTAATTATATAAACTAAATTGAAACTAGTTCAACCCTAAAGCCTCTACTTTTAAAGTTATAACAGATTTAAAATGTATATCAATTTAGACATAACATGACTAGGTCATTTATAAAACTTCTTCAATTTTTTTTCATATTAATAACCAAAAATACTTTTAAATTTACTTCTTTGTTATTTATTAAAATTACTTATTTTACTATTTTTTTTTCCAATTATTAATTAGCTTCACGCTGTATCCATAGCGGGGTAGTCAGAAATAATAATTAATACATACCTATTACATATATAAACCTTCTACTTAAATCACTCTTGATATTAGTGAAAACCGAATTAAAATCTTTTCCGTGGTTTGAAAGATCTACGAGTAAACGTACATACATCCATTGGAAATCCACTTTTAAAATAAAGTTAACTTACATTTTTACCCAAATATCTATTTTCTTTTGTATCTATTATAAAATTCGAACCTACATACCATGCCTAAGTGAAGAAATCCATAGCAAATCATTTTAAAACCGTGTAAATATGTTAAAAATTACATAATGTAATTGACAGGTATTCTCAAAAATCACAATTACTACGCTCGTCTACATCACGCATTTACTTTCCTAACCACCAACTAATATTATAAATACAAATATTTTTTTTTTAATTTTAAGCCAATTCCGGTCTTATTATAAGGGGATAAAGTTGAAAAGAGTACAATAGATTAACCATTTGGGTTCTTTATACGTGTGGTTGGGTCTTACGCGTTTTGCATACCATTGCTTAGTGGTCAAGGGTAACGACAAAGACTAAGAATTAGATGTGAAATATGATACAAATATTTTTTTTTTTNACAACAAAACTAAAAAGACAAAAGACTCGACGCCTTAGCGACAATAAAGTGAAATGAAGAAATAAAAAAAAAAAGAAACAAAAATACAAAAAAAAAAATTACACATGACACTGACATTTCATACAAAATGTCGTTTATGTATTAATAATAATAATAATAACAAGTATGTACATACATATACGTACAGTGTACTTTCAATGGCAACCAGTATAAAAGACGTGGTCGGCAGGAGGATAGCATTCAGTAGCTCACCAGCAGTCTAACAAGAAGTGCAAGATGAGATTTCTGGTAAGATCACCTTATCAGTGATAACGGTTATCATTATAAGTGATAATGGTTAAATATAAAAAAAATCAGTGCTAAAGTCATAAAATAACAATTTTAAACATCGAATTTAATATGAGGGTATTTCCAGACTTTTTTTAAAAATAGTTTATTATTAATAAAAAAAGTTATTTTGAAAAAAAAAAAATAGTTATAAATTATAAAAATATTTAAAAAAATACGGGATAATTTTTGCACAGATTTTTATACCATCACTACTTTTTGATTTATTATTTATATATTTATTTTTTTATTATTATTTTTTCATTTATGCGTTAATCTATCTAAATAATATAAATTTCAAGATCTCACATTAATCTTAAGAAAAACCGCGACAATTGAAACGCAACGAATATTTATATTTAAAATAACTTAAAATTTCATATATTCTGCTATTATTAACGCTATCTATTTCTGACCTTTTAACGGATAGAAGCAGCCGTGGCTGCAATGAAATAGCATTTGAATATAATTGCGATAGATGTGGGTTCGATGTCCACTCCATCAAAGCTAGTAATCGGTAATGTTTCATACTATAATTCAAGAAATTTACATTAATTTTAATTAATTATACAAACTAAATTGAAACCAGTTCAACCATCTACTTTTAAAGTTATAATAGGATTAAAATGTATATCAATTTAGACATAACAGGTATAATTTTGTCTCTTAAATCCTGGATCATTTATAAAATCGTTTTTTTTTTCGGATCAATAACCAAAAATACTTTTAAATTTACTGCTTTTAACTTCTTTTCAAATGTATTTTATTAAATTTTATTCCAATTATTAATTAGCTTCACGCTGTACTCCTAGCGGGGTAGTTAGAGATAATAATTAATACATACCTATTAGATATATAAACTTTAATCACTCTTCCTATTCGTGAAAACCGAATTAAAATCTATCCCGTGGTTTGAAACATCTACGAGTAAACGTACATACATCAATTGGAAATCCACTTTTAAAATCAAGTTAACTAACATTTTTACCCAAATATCTATTTTCAATTGTATAAAATTCGAACCTACATACCATGCCTAAGTGAAGAAATCCATAGCAAATCATTCTGAAACCGTGTAAATATGTTAAAAATTACATAATGTAATTGACAGGTATTCTCAAAAATCACAATTACTACGCTCGTCTATGTCACGCAATTTTTCTACAATTTTTTTAATTTTAAGCCAATTCCGGTCTTATTATAAGGGGTTAAGGTAGAAAAACGTATAACAGCTTAACCATTTGGGTTCTTTATACGTGGTTGGGTCTTACGCGTTTTGCCTACGACTGCTTAGTGGTCAAGGGTAACGACAAAGATTAAGAATTAGATGTGAAATATGATACAAATATATATTTTTTTGTTATTGGACGAAAAAAAAAAGGAAGCAGATATTTGACTACTTAAATATAATGTAACCGAATATTTATTAAAAAAAAGCAATAAGCATAAAAACGGAATGTCTTAACACAATTTTTTTCTCCGTCAATCCTGCTATATGTGGAAAAATTGGAAAAATACCACCAATACCAACTATTTCGAGAACTATTATAAAATATCTATATACAATACAAATCGAGTACGTAATTTGTATTCAAAATGCGTATTAAATTGAAAGGATATGTAACTATGTTAGGAGTGTTTCATAAGGCTTGTTACAAATACAGTTTTGCTGAGGCAAGGTCAGTACTAATGTTATTGACAGTATTTAATTGTTTAGACTTTTGGTCGTATATTACGAGTTAATTAAATAGATTTGATCATTTCTCTACTCTTCTACGCATATTCACCCATTTAGGAACTAAAAAAAACAATCAACAATAATCATAATCACAACTAATAATTAATTCTATTTATCAACAGATCGCTTTCGTCGCCATCCTCGGCTATGCTTCGGCTAGCGCCATCATCTCCCCCCTGGTCTTAGGCGCCAACGCTGGTGACGTGCAAGCCGCCGTCATCGACGCCAATGTAGCCGCCCGCGACTCCATCCGCGCCCTCGGCGAAGGCCAGGCCCGCGCCGCCGAAGCCGTCATCCAAGCCAACACTGAAGCAGTCCGCCAAGTCGCTGAGAACAACCGTAACATCCACGAAAACGCTTACTGGGGATCAGTCGCCGCCTCCCAAAACCTCGTAGCTGCTGCTCAATCTCAGGTCGCCGCTATCGATGGAGCCGCCGCCGCCGCCCGTGGTATCCCCATCGCCCCATTGGCCTACGCTGGTGCCCTTCCCTATGCCGCCCCTTACGCTCTCGGTCTCGGAGGTCTCGGCCTCCACGGCCTCCACGGCATCCACGCTTGGTAAATCAACTTGACCTGGCACATCACTAAATAGTGATGTACTTGTTTGGGAGTTACCTCGTCCCTGAAGTCAAGGAAACCTCCAAACTTAACAACTGGCATTGGCAATGTTCACATTAACAGTGGATATTGCCAAACAGTTGTTCCAATGGAAACCGATTGCTCAATGGATTTCTACAAAGGTCTCAACGTAACTCTCTTTGTAAATAAGTGAATCTCATGCCATCACTGCCAAAGTGTAAAATAAACACAGAAACTTACAACTCTTGCTTTTACTTTCAATCCGTTCCAAATCTTCTAAATAAATACCTGCTGTGTGAAATTTAAAATTCTAGTTTCGACTAATTTCTTTTTCTTATATACTTTTGCCAACGAGAACAAAATTGCAATTAATAATTATAAGCGTTTGGGTACTAAGCAATTTTTAAGATTCATAGTAAAGAAAATTTACTAATAAAAGAAAATCTAAGATAACATAACAATATCAATGATTTTTTCACTCTTTTTTTAACATTTTTCGTCTAATGTTAACATTTTCGCAGCACCTTAAATCGAATACAACTTATAAAATGTTACCGTTAAACTAGACTTTTAAATTTTTCCATTATTATAAAGCGATATTTACAGCGGCTATGTTAACAGCTTTTTTAAGGCAAAAAATACTAGCGATATATCAGCAGTAAAGGCGTTTTCCAGTTTCTTCAAGAATCCAGTTATATCAATATATATAAAATCGAAAGGTCACTCATTCATCATGAAATCTCAGAAACTACATGTGCTAGGAATCTGAAATTTTGCATATAAGTTACTTATAGGACGTAGGTGCTCGCTAAAACGGGAATTTGCAATATTCGACTTCTAAGGGGTTGTTTTTGGGGTTGAAAGTTTGTATGAAACTTCGTTACTACAAATTCTAGGAGTAACAAATTTTGCATAGACGTCACTAGGACGTAGTCATGGAGACAGAAATTAATAATAACATAGTTCACGCGGGTGTAACCGCGAGCGGGCCGCTAGTATAGTATATTATGCATAATAAACTAATTTACACAAAAAAATGTAGACAAAACTGAGCGCTGAGTTAGTTAACGATGTAAGAAATATCCAGCCTCCTTCACGCATAGCATTAATAACATGTAACTTTAAAGTTTCAATTAACAGCTCATAATAATTTACATAATTCATGCATAATTTGAATTTCATTTGAATCGATTTAACGTTCAGCAATAAACAATAATAATCAATATCAATAAAATATTCTTTCAGTGTTCACCCAAAGACTAAATTGCTAGTAACCAAACTTTAAACATTAAAAATACTTAGAAAATAAATTTCTAAAATGGTCATAGTATTAATAATAATTGGTAAGAATTTTATGTTATATATAAAGGTTCACCTTTAAAATTATATTTCAATTAAATAATACAAGTATGTATATAATTTTGTTAAAATAACTTGTTATTGTATTAATATATAACTATGAAATATTTGTTGACAGTTTTAGCTACAATCCTTCAGAACTCAATTGAAATTGCTATTAATAATGAAGCTACGAGCAGTTCTGAAAGTGAGGAGAAGTTACGTTTTCGTAATCCTAAAGTTCCTCGAAGCTATTTAGAAAGGACGAATGTTTCTTCAAGTACAGAAGACGCAAGTGTAATTCACAGTTATGAAGGTATTAGAAAGATACCAGGAAAATTGGACAATTCGAAAACCATAGACATAGTAAAAACTGAATACCTTCGGAATTTTGATAATCAAGACGATGAATTTTACGAAGAGAGCGTAAAGTCTGAAAGTGCCGAAAACCGAAGAGACATTTCAATAGCGGTGGATAAATCTGAGGATGAAGATGTGAGCTATAAAAGACCTGAATACTTACGTAATTTTTTCGAATCAACAGACACATCAGAATTTGAGGATATTGAACATCTTCGGAAATCCCACAAAGAAAGTCCAGACTCAATTAAATATAACAGTTATGAAAGTATAAAAAATAAACTTGAGAAGGATAAATGGAGTCTCATGCGACTCCGGCCTAATTTGGAGCCCGGAACTAATATGGAGAAAAGAATATTACCAGCTTTTTTGTGGTTTATTGGCAGTAATGTTCTCAGCTTAGGCATCGGCGAGCTTATAAAGAAAGGTTAGGTAGGCGATATCGGTTGTTTTACTTTAGTACTTTATTTTTGAAATTCATATTACTATGAAAATAAAACAAAATAAAAAATTATATTCCTATTTTTTTCATATAAATAATATACTTTACATAAATAATAAAATAATATATACATAAAGGTACATTTAAGGCCGTCGTGGCACAGCAGCACAAGAGTGTGACTGTAACGCGACGGTTGTGGGTTCGATCCCCACTCGAGGAAATTAAATATTTATTTACGTTTATATTTCCATTTCTTTGCTCTGGCGTCGAGGAAAAGCGCGGCGTTGAGTTCTGCCACTCAACACACAATGCCTCCAGAATTCGGCAGAAAGTGGAGAACGAAGTGTCTTAACACTAGGTTCCCTCTGCCTACCCTGCTTGCGGGATACAGCGTGAAGCTGATTTGATTTATTTATATAGGTACATTTAATTATAATTATTTTTAAATAAAGTTACTGTGTGCGATTCAGAATTTTTTTACTAGAAATGCACCTTGCCTACATAAGTATACCAAATGGACTATTATCTCGATGTGGCGTGGTAACAAATGAATTAGAACAATATAAAATTTGAAGGAACTGTCCTTCATGACATTCAATACGAAAAAATTAAATAAATACTTAAAACTAGCTATTGGTTTTTTATCATATTTAAAATGGTATTCCAAAATTAGGAAATATTTTTAAACGTTTTCTTATTAGCTATTTATTTTTCAACTACATCGATACTACTTACATCAACAAAAATTTTAAACTTCATAAATATATTTTTTACGTTTTTAAAGTGAGAATATAAAAATTTCGATGTAGCTTGATGAGAACGTATGGCCTAGTAGTAATTAATGCTTGGATGGTTTCCAAAAAGCGTGGGTTCGAATCCCACTACGTTCTATATATTTTTCAATGAAATATCTCAAAAATATAAGTAAATAAAATGGTTATAAAAATACTAAGAAGGTAACTAGATTGAAAAAATATTAAACATTTAATACTTTTTTTAAATCTTTTATGCCTTATAATCTAAACCTTATAAACACTTTTTTTTCTCTTTCCTATTATATGTACGTACTTATATTTGTTGTAATGTTTTAATTAATGAATTTTGTGGTATCGCTTGGATAAGTTAATTCGACATATAGGCAATGAATGAATTATAATTGAACATTTCAGTAAATTATTCGAATAATTCCTCACTACTTTTACATATTAATTAAAAATACTAAAGAACATAAACTAAATTCTCATAAAAATGGATATACCAATAGGAATAATCGGTAAGCATTTCAATTTCAAAGGTTATTTAACACAAAAATATAACTATAATCTATTCCTTTCATTTTTACATACAATTTTCATATAACGTTAAAGTAAAAAAATGGGGCTTAAATTATATTAATCTACTTAGACGCATTTTAAAAGATGCTGATCTTAATAAAAGCGTCAGTGTAGACGAATATATAATATCCTGTACAATTTCAGTATATTTTATAATATTAATATTTTCTTTGCCGACAGTTTTAGTTTTGGTCACTCAAAATTCACTACAAGAGTCTGTTAATCCGGAATGTCATCCAGATATTAGTAGAGGTATCATTTGTCCTCGTAAAGAAGCTATGGACAAATCTGAGAGCAGGGATAATTTACGTTTTAGTAATCGTAAAGCTTTTTTAAACAATCCAGAAAGGACGCATGAATTTTTAAGTACAGAAGACGTCATTGCCGTCAATTATGAAGGTATTCAAAATTTTCCAGAAAAAAATGATAATTCGCAAACCATTGGAGAAGTAAGAACTGAATATCTTCGGAATTTTCAAGATCAAAATTATGAACTTTATAATGACGGCAGAGAGTTAGATAGTTCCGAAAACCGAAGGATTTCAGATGAGAATGAAGAAGACGAAAGCTATAGTCCTCAAAGCCTCAGTCTTTTTTCCGATTTTTCAGAAACATCTGACAGCAAATCAAAATCTGAGGCTTTATATATTCTTCGGAATTCCCTCAATAAAAATAGAAACTCAGTTAAATATGACAGTTATGAACATATAAGGGATCAACTTGACAAAAGCAAATGGCATATGTTGCCACTTAAAACAGAAAAAAGGTTTTTAGGAGCTTTAGCAAGGGGTGTTGGCCAGATAGCAATTGAACTTGGCGTTGGCCAGCTTATAGACAAAATTTTTAACTAATGATCTAATTTGATACTACTACAAAACTAATACAATAAATTAAAAATAAAATATGTATATATTTAATTTTCTTTAACTGTATATTTATTGTGTTGTATTTAGTATATTTGTTCGCTTTTGGAATGTGTTATATAAGTTTGCTTTCTAGGTAGAAAGCAAACTTTTTCTAAATTTTACTCGTGGCCCCGCCTTCGTTGAATTCAATTCATTGTAGTAGCTAAATTTGAATGATAGCGTAAAAAAATCATCATGCATTTGTATTTGTTTTAAGTTTCTTTATCTTCTTAAGCTCACCTCCAAGCAGAGATGGTTAGCAATCAACTTCACATATATAATATTCTTTTAAAAATATTAATACAAGATAAAGTATATTTACGGGGCTTTTCATTTCTATATATGTTATGTTTTTTTTTAAAACTTCCGTCTAGTGGCGTAGTGAGGGGGCGGGCAAGAGGGGGGCATCATGTCCCAGGCGCTCATAATGGGGCGCCAAATAGTCCGCAAAATTATTTCAACATACATATGAAATTATATAGTAATCGCCTGGGGGGCGCTGTAAATTATTTTACCCCGGGCCCGAATTATGCTAGTACGCCACTGTTTCCATCTTATGATTTCCAAGAGTAACTCTGCAAACATGTCCCAAATTTGCAAATTTAAGTAGTTTGACGGATTATAAAAGCTTGGGGTTTTGGTCAACCTGACGCATTACTCCCGCATTAGAGGTCAAATGAGTCTAAGAAATCTAACCGTATATATAAATGCTCTTTTTTTACATTCCTATAGAAAAATAGGCCAGATTGGAGAAGTTTTTGTTGCATAGTAAGTTATTTTCCCGAAGGAACTATAAGCGACTTTAATCCTTACGGTTTACCTCAAGTTGTTCATCATTTTACTTTTGATAGTCTTCGAGAGTCTTGGCTATGATTTTTTCGGAGTAGATGATGTAGAGAATAAGCGAAACAACATAGACCTATCGAACTACTCTCTTAACGACGATTTGTATAATGTATAAATCTTTTTTTCTTCTTTCTTTTCTTTCTTTGTACTTTATTCTTTGTACTCTATCAAAAGCTTTTTCAAAATTAATAAAACAAAGAAAAACGTCTTGTTGTCTCTTACCTCGTGCCACGTCCGGTTCTAAAGTCGAATTGCGTGCCACAAAGTTTACCACATTTTATTCTTCCGTAATTTCGTACGTTTTTAATTTTAGGAAATGCAACTAAAACTGATTTCAATATATATTATCCTCTCGTATAAGCTGTAAATTTGTTTGAAAATATTCCCTAGAGCTGTGACGTAATAAACAATTAGTTTTAAGACGTTAATGTTATGCTAGAATTATGAATTTTCTTTTTAAAGCAGCAGTCCCTTAAAGTTAAAACTTAACCTTCTAATTTTTCTGCAATATAGTTTATTTTTTTATGTTAAGCGAATGGCCGATTAATGAGCTGCTTGGAGATAAAAAAAAATAATTTTCCAAAGTCTTAAATATATCTTATTGTTTTCTAAAAACCTCATCAGAGTGCGAGTCGCAGGATAATTAGATGGCGAGTTGCAGTTATTAGTTACCATTATGAAAGAAGGATATAAAAATAATGATCTAAGCCTGATTGCTAATAAGGTAAAAGTTCTGGTATTTGAAAGAAATAAAGAAAGGACGGAATGCAAGATCAGTGTAAATGGTAAGATATAAAAAGAAGTGAACGAAGTTGTATATTTGGGAAGTATGTTCAGTAGAGTTGGAAGACACGAGTTGATTGCGGAAAGACGTATTGCTGCTGGTAACAGGGTTAACGGCGCCTTAGCTGCATTGACAAGATGGCGAAACGTCAGTATAGAAGTATCTTTAACTGAACACAATGCACTGTTGGTACTGTTATACGGCAGCGAAACGAAGGTATTACAGAACAATAAAAGAAAGATAAATATCGTGGAGGTGCGATATGGAGTAAGATACGCATAGTTAGCTTAGCTGATCGAATCCGCAATAAAAATATACATAGAATGGCAACTAAGTATCTTTTTATTAGCGAGATACTAACGAGATACTAGCGAGGATGTCACGGTGAGAATGAGAAAGAACGTGATCAGCTGGGTTGTTCACTTGGAACGAATGAGTGATGAAAGAATGGCTAAAAAGATTTATGATGGAAAAGTGAACTATAAAAGAGGTAGAGGGAGATCTTTGAAAACGCAGTATCAACGATACGGGGGGAAGGTTACGTAAAAAGCATGACGACCCCAAGACGACATGTATGATGACAGTCGACGAGCCAAAGAGGTATGTAGAGTTTGGCGCTCCGCTTCCGTTGTCTCCGACTATCTCGCGATGATATCTACAGCGTGAAGCTAAATTAAGTTTAAGTTAAGTTTTCTAAAAAGTATAAATCTTATAAGTTATTATGCAGTTACATGCTTATATTTTATAGTTCCTATCGCGTGTATGTATTTCACAATGTTTCTAGTAATTAATTCTTAGCAACACTTGGATTAGCTAATTTAAAATTAAACTAATTTTATGCTGAGAACTCTTTCAGTAATTCAGAAAATGAATAGTTCTTCAAAATCGCCACGCACATTAATTAAAAATATTAAGCATATAAAATGGCCATAAAAATGGTTATATTTTTAACAATAGTTGGTGAGTGCTTAAGTATATAATTTCTGATTTAATATTACAACAATTAATTTTAAAGAATTCATTTCAGAGTTATGATGTACTTACGACATATATTAAATAAAAAAATCTAATCTCTATATAGAATAAAAGGATAGACATGTCAATTTTATACATGAAAGATAAAAAAAACAATATTCGTTAGTTCTCCAATCACGCAAAAACTACACGGCAAACAGGACAGGAAATAGATTTTTTGTATGGTAATAGCCTTAGAGTCTGGAGCAGCGTTTCCAGACGTACCTATTTTGGCAGGTCATCCTGATATTTAGCCCAAAAACTAAATGTCGAATGCTTTTCACGGATTATACTGCGCGAAGTCCTTTTTTATTGCTATAAGTTTTTAATTATATTTATAAGTTATATGGAAGCTTCATAGAAATACGAGTTTAATTATAAACATTTATATTTCTGCATTTTGTTGATAGTTCTAACCCTGGCCGTTCAAAAGTCACCACAACTTATCAATTCCGAATACAAAAAAACTAGAGGAATATCTGAAAGTGGGGAGAATTTACATTTTGGTAATTCTAAGGCTTTTCGAAATTTTCCAGAAAAGACGCATGATTCTTTAAGTACAGAAGAAAACGGAAGTGAAGGTAATCGGAATGTACCAGAAGCAAATAATAATTTTAAGACCTTAGACGAATTAAGAGCTCAATATTTTCGCAATTTTCAAGACCAAGACGATAAATTTCATAATCACAAGAGCGTCAGATTTAAAAGTTCCGAAAACCGAAGGGATGTGTCATTCGCAGTGGATAAATCTGACGAAGATGAAGAAAACGTAAGCTATAAAATTCCTGAAAGCCAACGTAATTTTCCCCAATCAACAGACATTTCTGATAGTCAATCAGAATTTCAGCCTTTTAAATATCTTCGCGATATCCACACAAAAAATAAAGACTCAGTTAAATATGAGAGTTATGAAAATATAAGGAGCCGACTTGAGAAGAATCAATGGAATTTTATGAAACCTAATAAAAGAAACGAATTTGAAGAAGATTTATTAAACGTTGTTGGTAGAACAGCATTAAAGGCTGGCATTGGCAAACTTATAGAAAAAAACTAAATTACCCATTTGATATTACTACAAATATATTACAATAATTACAAAATAAGAAATGTATATATTTATCTATCCTATCCTTCCATACAAAAAAGTATCTTAAATTTAGAAGACAGTATTCTCAATTATAATTCTTTTGCAACTGCAAAGTTACTATATGTTTAATTTAAAGAACATGTTCATTTCTACGTTCAATTCTCTTTATTAGTTCAATATTGAGGCCCTCGTGGCACAGGGACACAAGCGTGTTTTAATCAATAATTTATTAGTATTGAAATTTTTAATAAAGGTAATATTTTAAAAGCTTAAATTATTTAAGCAAGAACATAAACAATATCAAGGGAGTAAAAGAGTCTTTGTAGGGGAAAAAGAATTTCTATGTACTTACACTAAAAAATGTCTTATAAAATAAAAACAAAAAAACAAAAATGTATGTTTAATATTAAAAAAAAAACATAAATTCACCAACATACGAAAAGTTCTTAAACTTAAAACTTGACTTGAATTTATGAGTTCTTGAGACAGTGTTGATTGTTGAGATTGCTGATTCGATGATCGAAAGTAATATTTTGTTTATTTTTAATTGAAACCATATTTATAGCCAGACTAAATAATTATAAAATATTTTAATACTTTATGGCATGCTAACAAATGATGCAGTATGATTTTGAGGAATAAAATGGTTTGTGGTAAAATTGCATACATCTAACGGAGGGATGAAACAAAAGTTCGAGAGAGCTTTCTTTCTTTTTTTTTAAGTTTTTCTGTGGAGATTACTAAGAATTTATTTTGATATGCCAATACTCTTTGAAGTTTTTGCTACTAAACCTAAATCTTTACTCTCGCTTCAACCCAGTTTTCGTTAATTTCTTGCAAATCGACCTCAGAGTTCAAGTCTTCGAAAGTCTTATTATAAAAAGTCAGGAGATTATAAAAAGAATGGGCGATACAATCATAGATTTTTCGACCCTCTTAATGTTGATATCATCAAATTCCTTTCCTTGGCCTCTTTTGTATAATGCGGATATTTTTCTTATCTAATCCAATATAGTTTAATATTTCAAGTTGAGGGGTTATACTGTATCATAAGCTTTGTCTTAATATATGAAAAAAAAACATTGAATTATATATTTCTTTAACTTTGTTTATATTTCTTTCTGCAACACGAATAAAGCTTACGTCACGCTACGTCCGAATTAGGTGTCACCAAGAAATGATTTAAGCTCCAATCTTTCGGCATGTTCAAAACGACATAATCAAAGAACTGAACAGAATATAAATATTTTATCATACTTTACATAATTCTAATATATATATATATAACATTCAGTCATTAAGACATTAAAGATTCTCTAACGTTGAGGGCGATAGCTTAGCGGAAATACATTTCACGTTTTAAATAATTGATTTGCAGCCCTTGGATCTCAACAAATCTAACAATAAGTAAAAAACTAACGAAAAATCAATCATTTTCGTAGTAACACAACATTTTTTAATAACTTCACGCACGCTCAATTCCACACTTTATAATGAAGTTAGCCATAATCAGTAAGCATTTATAAACTTTTTTAAAATTTTGTAGTATTAAATTCATTTGAAATTTCCTAAGATAAGCTTCTTAAAAAAAAGTTAAAATATATACAATTTTAGTATATTTCGTAACAATGCTTTTATATTTGTGTAAGTTGATAATAGTTCTAGCTTTGGTCACTCAAAATTCAGTACAATTGTCTATTAATACCGAATGTCATCCAGATATAAGCGGAGGTATCGTTTGTCTTCATAAAAAAGCTATAGCTACATCAGACCGTGGGGAGAACTTACGGTTTGTTAATCCTAAGGCTTACCGAAGTTATCTAGAAAGAATGTATAATTTTCAAAGTACAGAAGACGAAAGTGTAAATGAAGATATTCGAAATCCACCAGAAAAATTACAGAAAAGCATAGCCTGGAACTTACAAGACCAAGACGATGAATTATATAATGATGAGAGCGTAAAGTTGAGAAGTTATGAAAACGAAGAAAGATTTCATAATTTTCCAGAATCAAAAGACATATCTGATAGCGAGTCAGGAGTTGAGCTTTTTAAAAGTATTCGCAGTTCCAATAAAAAAAGTAAGAATTCCGTTAAATATGAGAGTTATGAAAAAATAAGGAATCAACTTGAAGAAAACCAATGGAGTTTCAAGAAAAAACAGCAAGCTTTCGAAAAAAGGGGATTTTTAGGAGGTTTAGCACGTGGAATTTGGTTCGTTGGCAGAGAAGCTGTCGCACATGGCGTTGGCAAAGTTATAGACTTCATTATACCATCTTAGTACTCTGTATACTTTTAATACAAAACTCGGTAGATTAACAACAATAGTGAAATAAATACAAAATACAAGTGTATATCACTGTTTTCCTTGTTTTATATTAAAAAGAAGAACTTAAGAAACGAATAATAGTTTCAGATTAAAAAAATATATTAATTTACATAGGCAGATAACATAAAAATCAAAAGGTGTCAGCTTTTCACATTTTTTATTTTCACGTTTAAATATCTAAATACAGTGTTTTTTTTTCCAACTCCTAATATTACTTGTACAACCTCTGAAATTTAACTGTGCTAGGATAACTTTATAATGTCATAATATCTGTACTCTACAAACATTGTTTGACTATAGTTAAAATGCAATCACTTCGATAAATAACTACTAAAGAAATCTATTTAAAAATAGTCAATTATAAATCTCATAATGAGAATAACAATTATTTACTGTTTGACCATCAAGTGCATTTTTTAACAAGTTGCTATTAACGTAACCCTATGAAACTTTCAGAGATTATTTAACACATGTATCATTAGTTATGGAAATTATTTCTTAAAAAAAAACTAATTTTATATTGATGTTATTACCAAGATGTATACACCGATAGTTATAATATATTATGTGATATAAAACGCCTATTTCTGAGAGTTATTTTGAGGAAAAAACACAACCGAAGACCCAACAGTGGGACTGTATTATCAAATTTCCGAATATCTCCTGAACCACTGAAAATCGCTAAAACAGGTACTGAAGTACTACCTATAGACTACCGTTGACTACAGTCACATCTTTGTGCCCCTGGATCACGACGGCCTCCAATATTTCTTTCAATAAATAATGCAATAAATACATACTGAAAAACATATATTTATTTATACCATATGAATAACACCATAAGCACTAAAATATACAATATTTATTTTTTCCCCCGCTCCATTTCGTTAATTTTTAAGTCAAGACAAACGAGATGCCCATCTTCACACTATATCTTTCATAAACAAGGGTAAGCAGAGAGTCATCAGTGGTCATGCCGAAGGCGTAGAAACGCAAATGTTTAAATGTAAGTAACCAGTTTTTCAATTTAATTTATTTTATTTTTATTTTTATTTAATTCATAAGTAACCAGTCTCGTGGAATTAGGATCCTAAGCCAGGTCTACTTTTCTAATAGAATGAACATACTTTACACTGATATATTAACTGATATATTGAATGATACAAGCGTGCAACGGGTGTGGGATCGATTCTCACTCGGGGTAATGAAATATTTTTATTTCCTCGCTCTGGCAACGAGGCATAATGCAGCGTTGAGTTCCATTCAACACACAATGCCTGTGACGCCTCGACGATATGGATGTGAAACGTAGTGTCTTAATAATAGACTCCCAAGTTCTCACTGCCTACTTTGCTATGTGCTAATATCATAAATATATATATATCTACATAGTATTAAATATTCCATTTTGCCGTTTGAATTTGAAAAAATGCATGTTGCGTACTGGAAAGGAACCATGCTTGTTGCCCTACCAGAACTGGGATATGAAAATAATTTGTTCCTAAAAGTGGAGATTTGAACCCACAACTATCGCTTTTACAGTCTGACTCTACCTTACTG